>JACTOM010000934.1:7650783-7813450 GCA_015832385.1 Elymnias hypermnestra
GCCTTCAGGGTAGGCAGAGAGCTCCTTTACTTCGGCGCAGGAGGTTGGGAGGTAGGAGGCGTCGATTTGCGCTTCTCCTTCCTCCTTCTTAAGTTTCCCAGAGGAATCTTCCGGAGTGCCAGGGTAGATTGCGTCTACCGATCCTCTGGTGCTCCAGTAAAGGTTGAGGAGGGTATCGCTGGGTTTTAGTGGGTATTCTAGCTTACCAACGAGTCCCACACTGCCGATAAGATTTTACTCTGATCGGCGTGCATAAAAGCATTTCCCAGCGTAAAAAAAAGGCTTTCTATTAGTTACAATCCTCTTAAATACATCTTAAGGTATACATTTATTCTCTTTTATATATTCAAATTGACTGTCTGTTTTTAATTCTTGTATTAGATTACTCTGTTCATTATTCTGTAATATATCCAAATTGGCAGTCTTTCATCCCTATTCTCAAAAGTAGAAGGGGTAGATTATACGAAAATATTACTATATACGTACTGGAGCCCTATAAAAGGTACGTGTGTATCTGCATCTAAGTATCAAAAAATGATCCTGATTCAAGTCAAGCTGTTATTAAGAAGAAAAGATACCAAGTTAAGTGGGAGTAGTTTATGGTTAAAATGCGTTCACTATAAGCTCAATATTTTAGACCATTTTAATATTTTCACGTTATAATTCATAAGTTTAAATGGCTTTATTGTAATGGCTATTTTTTACTGAAGTATTTTCTATATCACTACCTTACTGTTAGACACTAATAGGCAGTAATTTAACGTTAAATGGTCCATATTTCATAAGTTTTGTGACATAATTCTACGTAGGTGTCGCTTTTACTACTTTATTTCGTTCTTAACTGATGCCTACTTAACTGATACGATATATTTTATGAGGTGTCGCGTGAATAGTTATGATCATATCATATTGGTCTCGTTAAACACGTTTGTTAACATATATTCATTAGTTTTCAAAGAAACTCGTTGTTAAGCTGATTTGATATTCATTTTATAACAACCTCAGATTGCGGCATCATTTTTGTTTTCTCTTTCCAGTAAATAAAATTGAGACAAATATCGTAAAATAAAATTAAAAATTTCTCTCAGATATACTATTTGTCGTGTATAACAATTTTGATTCAAATTCATTGGTCTTTAATTGATAATTTAATTGAAAAAGAGATTACAATAATGTAGAGTCGGTCTAATAAATAGGTACTCAGAATTAGACGTACCTAATATAAATTCTAAGAGAAACGTCTCGCTATTTTCTTAACAAATTTTAATATAATATTATGTATATCACACGAGTATAGATTATCTTTAATTGGTGGATTTAGACTTAGCCGTTGACTATGACAGAAGTCATGCTAGGATTGAACCGGGATATCTGCAAACAAATTTTCCACTCCAAACCTATTTACTTCACTTAACGAAGCTGAATAATTAAGCCAGCACTATTACGAGCTGCAGTGACTGCCTCTTCTTTGTTTCGGAGTGTTAGTTCCTTCAGCTTTTACGTGAGAGTGGGCTAGCACAGAAGCTCTGTGTTTGATGATTCGACGACAAGCCTTTCAAACGGCTTAATCTAAGTGAAGCGTAGCTCCAAGGGTGTCTTCTTTAAGACCAGCATACTATGGAGCAGCATGGTAACACAAGTAGGACTCTGGACTAGGATTTAGAGTCTCCTGGATTGTGGCTAGAAAGCACAATCGTGCAACGTCAGATATCGAGCACCTCGACCAGGCGAAAGCGCTGGGTTGGGGTTGAATTCCCTACCTGATAAAGGAATTTGTCATTCAGTATAGAGTCGCCTCATTGGTCAAGTGGTTAGCATGCATAGCATGAATACACACATGAAGTCCTGGGTTCGAATCCTGGGTCGGGCCACTTCAAAAATAGATGTTAAGTTTTCTATTAAGATTTTCTCAATATTTGTCCAAATAAGTTGGGAAGTTGGCGGTGTGATTCACCCCCGTGCCTCGGAGAGCACGTTAAGTCGTCGGTACTCCGCCTGATCCTTCTCCGATCATGTTGGATTCCCATCAAATCAGTCTAGAAGAATGAAGCAAGCAAGTTCACTTGTGTACCATGCCTGCCAATCAGCAGTGTAGCAGCATGGTAGGTCTATGCTCTAAAAACCCTCTCTCATATGAATAAGGAGGCCTTTGTCCAGCCTGACCTTTTTATAGAGTCGTCTTAACCGTAGTGACTCATTACAGTTAGGCCCTCACCACCTAGAGCTAGGATTCCAAATGTATCCAAAATAAGTTGAAACATAGACATTAAAATATTAGTACTGACATTGTGATGAATCTTACAATGCCTTCCATAGTACATCTTCATCACCCGCCATTTCCTCTTTACCTAAGTGACACATCGAATAGAACACGCGGTGACATCATAAGTTATCCATTCAGCAGTATGATATAAAACATCGCGACAAGACCTGATCGATATGCCCCGCTCTATATTTCATGTCGCGAACGGGAAGTGAAAGTACTTTTTAGCATAACGAGTGATGTATTATGTCACGAAAGACGTGACAATAAATTGTAGAAATAACGTAGAACCTTAAGGCTTATATTAGATTTCAGATTCGCGAATATTTAAGTAAAAAAGTGAATAAGGCAAGCAACCTTTTAACCTCGCACTATTGGGCACAGACCTTATGCATAGAATGTCAGGCCTCATATATCCTGGAATCTCACCCCGATATGTGAAAATTGAAAATTTTACAATGAGGACTTAGTAGTGGTCTCAGGATTCGAAACTGTGACTCGTAACAACAATCCACGAAATTTTAAAGCTGGGCAGAGAGCTTAATGACAGAAAGAGAGAAAGTTAAGACCTTAGACTCACTGATACAGATCGATAAAGTGCACATACTCGGGATATGACTATATGTTTCCTCACGATATTTTCCGTTACGGAAACTTAAGTGAGTTTATAAACAAAAATAATGGCAAGTTTATAAATAACAAGACACATAAGCTTTTATAACTTAGATATGTTTGAATAGAATTTGATGACATAACTTCTTTTGTAAGAATACACGTGTATAATCACGAAAACGTAGCCGTTACTTAGTTTGAATATATANAGTGTTTGATTGCACCAACATTACCCACGAACGCCCACAGAATAAGAAATTAAATAATGGATCCAATTAATGTCGATGTCTACGGAGAACCCTACGCCCCTGTGCTTTATGCTTCTCCATTTTTCTCTATTATTCTCCGACATATATATCTTTTTCATTGCACAATTTTCCGTTAAAATATTTTTATCAAATGAAACTCAATATTTACCTCGCTGTGATAAAATCGGCGAAATTGTAGCTTTCAAATAAATAAGTTATACGATAATACAATATAAATAAAAACAGTACATTTTGTTGTTTGTTTTTTTCTCTTTGCAAAAATAAAGTAACAGTTAAGTTTCTTACATTGTTTTCACAGTGTTTTTTATATCAAAAACATTTCCTCGGAAGTCCCCTTCGTTATATTTTTATTAATCTAGCTTTCTGCTTCGCGAAATATTATGCTTAACAAATGAAAATAGTTGCATAGAGTGGCTGGAAGGCTCTGTAGGCAAAGCGCTGTTAACAAGGAAATGTCAGGCAACAATGCAACAGGCCTGACATCGCCTAGACGCCCGTGATTGCGCCGGCCTGTCTCGACACCCTGAGATATTAGACTTGTTCTGTCTTGCACTTGCTTTAAATCCTTGTTGAATGTAATACTGGAAGTGGCCCTTACGGACATTACATCATAACTACTTTGGTATTTTGAAAAAAAAACTTAATAATGCGAGCTTACAAAGTACCCATATGAGAAGTGGAAATTATTTTCCAAACCAATTTACATACATACATACATAGCATCACGCCTCATTCCCATAGGGGTAGGCAGAGACAACATCCTTCCACTTGCCACGATCCTTGCATTTTTAAGTCTTATATATATACAAAACTTTAAATTTCCGAGACTTAGAGGGAGGATAAAACGATGATATGTCAAGGAATTTTATAAATTTAATTGTCATTAAAATTTAATATTTTAATGACAATTATGTGTCGAAAATGAACACAAATAATTTATTAAAATCTCAAATGGCGAATTGTAAATAAAAATGGTAAATGTTTTTTGTGAATATTAAAATTTATTAATTTTGTTTTAGAAATTAACATTTTAAAAAAAGAATTTATGAAATCTTTTTATTTTATATTTTATGAAAAATAGTATATTAAATTATTAAAAGACGAGTGGCAAATTAAAATGCCACATGTTATTTATAAATATAACATGAGGTCGTGGGTTCGAGTGCCGCGTCGGGCCAATTCAAACATTGAGGTTTCTATTAAGATTTTCTCAACATTTGCCCGAAGTTGTGTAGTTATCGGTGTGCTCTTCCTCGCCTCGGTCCTGTGCCTGATCTCTCTCCGGTCGTGTCACATCGGACTATGAATGAAAAGAGAGTGCACTTGTGTACTATGACTGCCAATCCGCAGTGGAGCGGCCTGATGGATCTATGCTCTAAAACCCTCTTTCATATGAGTGAGGAGGCCTGTGCCCAGCAGTGGGACGTTAATGTGATTCTACTTATCGTATGTTATTTTAAAATCTCCGTAATTTTTTTTATTTTATTCATTTAACATATTATTTCGTGTTCATTATCAAATTACAGCATGGAATGGGGTGTTATAGATAGAATTACAGTGATCGCCTTTCACAAAGTGGGTACGGAGCCGTTGCTCATATTCCAAACACTTCATTCCAAAGCTTGTTATCAGCGGTATGTTCATATATCGTACTGTCAACAGGTACAACAACACTTCCACTATCACAGACCAAAAAAGATTGGGGCGCCCGTGTGCTTAGAACTACAAATGCTGTGATTGCTGTTGAAGCCAGAATTTGTCGAAACCCTATTAGGAACCAAAAATCTTATCGCAAGAAATGAAGATTCCCATTAGGACTCCCGTATAAAGAAATAGTAAATACGGTAGCGACTTTAGCACATTCAGTAAAAATTTATATCCATGTTTATAAGTTTTGAGTTCAGATTGTCTTCCGTCTCTTTGGAGGTTATTAATGTAGTTTTAAAATGTGCACTCTGAAAGACTTTATCTGACTTAAAAGCGCGTTTTAAGCTTGTCTTTGTGTTTTTGAAGGAACCATTTAACTCGTGATGAAGATTAACTCTATTAAATTATTAAAATACCTATTTTTAAATAGAATTTAATAAAATCTTTTAAAATTAAAAATATTTCAAGTTTTGTGTAGTTATTTATGTTACTTTAATAGCAGTTCCTCGTTTGAAAAACAATACAATATATATTTCATTTTTACGTAGGTATGTGATTGTTTTCCTCTTAATGGTTGGACTAATTATGATCATTTTCTGTTTGTGTGTCTGTACAAGAAAAGTGTGTTCAGGATTGATTTCGGAATGAGTGGGCAACCTTTTGTTACAGAATGGCCAAAGTAAATATTCTCATTGCGTTATGAACCATCTTAACCACAAAATGTACACTTCCCTGCTTAGGTGGACCCCTGGGAAATGCATTTACGCATTACGCCGACCTGAATGGGTCAGGAGTGTGGGTCTCGGTGAGAGAGAAGACATCGCAATACCCACTAAAACCCTCCTCAGTCCGACTGAGGACTGATGGAGGTGGGAGTTTTAGCGAGATTAAAGTCTGTCAGAAGAAGGCCACTTCCGCCCAACATCTCTCACTTAACAGCATCGCGCCTACAATGCTGTCAAGTGAGAGTTCCCAGCCGATCAGCGCCACCAAGCGGTACCGCTGAGGTCCCCAGTCTGCGCGTTCTGCCACAGTGTGATGTGCTGAGTTGATAGCTGCACCATACTCGTGGCAAGCAGGCGTTTTCTCTCGGCCAATTTGGTGCAGGAACTTTCCGAAGCAGCCATACCCGGTCAGATCCTGCACCAGTCTGTAGAAAAGCTTCCCGTGCCCCCGGAAAGCCATTGCTCCAGATGAGGACGGATCGCCGCCACAGTGGCCACGCCCACTACCGGGGATCAGGTCCTCCTTCCACTTTTGAATCAGAGCTTGGTCAGTATGGACTCTGATTTCCCGAACTCATTGACGAGAGAACTCGAGCCCTCGCAGCTGCCCTGTGCCGATGAGCAACCGCAAGAACGCACGAGCAGGAGGATACTGTACGGTACCCTCGAATTGTTCTCACCGCAATCACCCTCTGCGTCTTAAGGTGGGGGCCTAGTTTAGATGCATAATTCAATCATTAATTTCTCCGGGAATATAATTGCAAAACGTATTAATGTTTTATAAATAATTCGTCTAATAATATTTATTTTTAGTACTAAGTAAACGTCTTTACCGATATGTTTGTGTGCCGTTCGTTTGATACATTTTGGAGGACAAATTTAAAAGTATATTACAAATTAATCCGGGCATATTATAAAACAGTAAAGTAAATTGCAGCCTATTCACATCCCACAGCTAGGCCTCTTTTCTCATATGTGAGAGGACTTTTAGAGCATAGTTATTACCATATTACTCAAGTGTTTGCGCGCTAACAAAAGTGTACTATCTAATTCTTCTCTTTTACAGTCTAATGTGATAGGAATCCGACACAGCCGGAGAGAGATTAACGTGCTCTCCGAGGCACGGGGCTGGACTAACCGTTAACATCCCAACTTTGAGAAAATATTGAGAAAATCTTAATAAAAAACCCAATATACATTTTTTACGACAAATTTCTTTAGGCGCATTAGGGTAAAATTTTTACCGATAAAATGCGTGATTACCGTCACGAAGATGTGCAGCGGATTTTAGGCCTTTCGTTTGAAGGTTAGATAATTTTAATATTTAAACATAACATGTGGCATTTTATTTACTACTTGTCATTAATAATTTAAATTTCTCATCGGTCTAGTGGTTAACATGTTCGACTACATACATGAGGTCCTGGGTTCGAGTCCCGAGTCGGGCCAATTCAAATATTAATATTGAGTTTTCTATTAAGATTTTCTCAATATTTGCCCGAAGCTGGGAAGTCGGCGGTGTGATCCATCCCCGTGCCTCGAAGAGCACGTTAAGGCGCCGGTCATGCGCCTGATCTCTCTTCGGCCGTGTCGGATTCCCGTTACATCGGACTATGAGAGTGAAGGAATAGAGAATGCACTTGTGTACTATGCTTGCCAATTCGCACTGGAGCAGCGTGGTGGGTCTATGCTCTAAAAACCCTCTCTCCTATGAATGAGGAGGCCTGTGCCCAGCAGTGGATCGGTAATGGACTGCTACTTACTTATAATTTGATATACCACTTTTCATAAAATATAAAATAAAAATTTTTCATAAATTCTACTCATTTCTAAAAGAAAACAATTTCAGATTTCAATAAATTGTTTGTATTAATTTTCCTTTTTCCTCCCTCTAAGTCTCGGAAAATTACGTTTTTTTTTGTATTAATATAAACAAGAACTAAAAATTAGTTTGCCAAAGAAGTTTCACTTCTGACATGTGTACTTTGTACGAACGCACTGTACGTAATTACGTTCAAAATGTGTTTAGCTAGAGAACAATAATATTGATATGATAATAATTAAGGTATGAATAATTAATTATCTCAGTAAGGCTTTGGACTTTTTCCCTCGAGTATAATTTAATGTGCAAATATTTTGAAAGTCTATACATTAGTTAATGAATGCAGCTCTTGGCAATGTGTACGCAACGTCTTCGGTGGCCTTATTCCGATAATCATATTTTATTCATTTGCGTTGAATGAAATTGATAATAGTGGATTGTAATACAATTTTTTAAGATTAGAGAGAGATTTATCTACAAATTTGTTATAATTTTTGGGTACATTGCAATATTTTTAGGTAGAAAAATGTTAATATCAAATTTCGGTACCAGCTTTTTCATACATGAATATTAAATTTATGTTTAACATCCGGTGTCACATATTAATGTCTTAATATCACATATTAGTGTCATCAAAATAATTTAAGAATCAAGACAAGAATTTATACTAACATACTTTTATAAATTTCTTGATGACATGATAACGTCTTATAATTCTATGGTTGCACGTACGTTCGTGTCAATAAGAAAGCAGAACAAGCGATAGAGAGGTGCGATCGGCCTAACCGTTCTGCTTGTGATCTATCTCTCTCTCTTCCGCTCCATCGGCCCATGCGTCCGAGTGAAAAAGAGACAGCTACTACTTGTAAATTGTTTATAAAGTGAAGTGAAAAGTTAATGTTTCATCAAAGTTTTCTTACGACATATTTAATTACATTTACAATATTACATTTAATAAAATGATAAAGATATCTGTTAAATGGATTAACATTAGTTTAAGTGAACCTTTTTTGGACAGGTTTATTTCGGCTTATCTTTTTGACGGCCTTGCTGGCGCAGTTGTGCGAGTATTCGCTTTGCTAGCTGAGGTCCCTGGTTCGATCCCCGGTAGGACGAATTTAGGAAATTGTATTTTCTAATTTGTCTGGCTGGTGGGAGGCTTCGGTCGTGGCTAGTTACCACCCTACCAGCAAAAACGTACCGCCAAACAAAGAAATTTGTGTTCCGGTACGATGCTGTGTAGAAACCATAAATGGGTATATCGCCTCTTAACAGATTAGCGCGCTTCCATCTTAGACTGTATCATCACTTACCATCAGGTGAGATCACAGTCAAGCGCTAATCTGTCAGCAATTAAAAACAAAAATGTACATGAATTTATATGTACTTTTTTAACAATAGCATTTTTCTTCAAAACCATAATATACATATTTTTTACATAGATACTTACGTGTATGCTTTTAATAAATGAATAAGGATATGCTTATAATGGATGGGAATGGGACTGTCACTTGACGCACCCTTGCAATACCATTATACAGCCTTCAGACTACCCTCGCTTGCTGAACGATAATTTGTGTTTATCAGAGGAGACTGAACAATGGAATATAAGACTTTCGGCTTTAAATTTAATTTACTGAGAATAACTACCGTGTTAACACTCAGAACTATGTACAGGTTTCTCTTACGAATACGTTGTTAAAGTTATTACACTTTACATCTTTATAAACCTATTTATAAAATGCGTTGTTTGCTTTCCTTATTATACAAGTGAGTTTCTTTGCAAATATAATATATATGTTAAGATAAACATGTAAAATATATAATACGTGGCTACTGAGGCAATTCATATTTATGTAAAGATATTCTTTCTTATTAAAAATACTTTAGAGAGAGTTTAATATGTACGCCATTTTAATGTAACAAATTATTCTTTGTTTTATATGTATAGACGATGAATCGTCAAAATTTTTGTTATATAAAATTCCATTACCTTACTCTAAATAAAATCAATCAAATCAAAATATCTTTATGCAAGTAGGCCTATTACAGCACTTTTGAATTGCCAAATATATTTTTTTTCCACGCCATAATTTTAATGTACGTGTGATGATTGTATTAAAGAACAACTTAAAATTTTAAGTTACTAGAGTTCCTTCGCGCCCTAATCTGAGATGAGCCCACAACAAACTCAATCGGGTATTTGGTATTTTTTTTTTGTTACCATCAACATTACAATATCATATTAATTTTATATATTTCAATCTAAATTAGAGCAATACTTTTAATCCCCCGCGTTTCCACCACGAAAGCTACTACTTCATTAGTATATATCAATATGTATATTAGTTTATATTTGTATAATACATGTAGTTCACGTATGGTTTGTATCGTGTTATGTATTAAGTAGTCTGTCACTCTTTACTCTTATGATTTTATAGAAGAGATAAAGCGATAAAACTACCATTTGTTTAGCTAATATTAATTTATCAAAATTAATAAATCAAATCAAAAATATCTTTATTCAAGTAGGTATATTACAGCACTTTGGAATCGTCAAATTATTTTTTTTTCCACACTCTGATTCTAATATACGTCTGATGGTGGTACCCAAGAACGGCTTGAAATATAAAGTTACGAGGGTTCCTTCGCACCCTGATCCGAGAAGAACCCACAACAAACTCAGTCGGGTATTTTTTTTGTTACCATCATCATTACAATATCATATTAGTTTACTATATTTTAATTAAAATTAGAGCATTTCGTTCACTCCCAGGCGTTTCTATAGTCTAGGTAATCTTGCAACTTATAACACGACTTTTCTATCAACTTTCTTTTAACGTCTTGTGGGAGTTTATTATAGAAACGTACACAGTTACCCTTAAATGAGTTGTTATTCTTATGCAGCTTACTAATATAACGTTTATTGTATTTAGTATGTAAGAGTGTTGTACGTTAAAGTCCTGAACCATATCTTTGTTTACACAAAAAGAAGAGAATACGAAGTATTTTATGATAAAAAAAGTTATGATATACCAGTTACCAAGCTAATATATGATACAATACATCACTAAATAACACCCGCCCCTCTATTAAGTCCTCCTCGGTTCGGCTAAGCCAACCTTATTTTTCAACGTCATTAGCCCCATCAAAATTGTAAAGGATAATGCATCTTTTGCAACACGCGATATTGTATGGTATATTTGCGGTTCCACATACATTTTTAGGGTGGTAATAAAATATTTGTGGTTTTTATGAAGGTAATATTAATGGTTCGTTCGTGATGCGAGTTATTTATTGACCTGAAACAATTTCATAGGGCACTGCAATTTTTAAACATATATGAGATAAAATCAAAATTACTATAAATTGATAACTTTTTTATTGCTGACTGTATAGCACTTTAGTGTGAGTGAGGCTTTAGTCTAAAATAGAAGCGTGCTAATCTGGTAAGAGGCACTCTACCTCTTATGGTTTCTACACAGCATCGTATAGGAACACAAATCTCTTTGCTTGACCGTACGTCTTTGGTGGTACGGTCTAGAGCAGTCTAGACTCAGACAAATTATAGACAGGACGTTTCCAAAGCCTGTACTCTCACCACTGCACCAGCGAGGTCGTCAAACTTTTATAAGTCAACTTTCTTTTGAATGATGTAAGAGATTTGTTGTCAACGTTTCGATGCTGTATTTTAATTCACTGTTGGAGAAATGTTTCTTTACTTACTTTGACTTGCTGAGGAAGCAGGTAAATGAGTGACAAGAGCATTACAAAAAATGTGAACAGAAGATGGAAATATAAGTTAATGAACATAGAGGGTGAATAGTCTTTTTAATAGATTATTTTATACATTCCTCAAAACCACTAGGTCTCAGCTCCATAGAACGTGGAAAGATAGGCGGATATCTCTCAGAACTATAATCAGATTAATACGAACATATCTTTTAATATTTCCGTATGATACTGAGACGTGGATTTTGAGATCATCAGACTGCAATCGTATCGATGCCTATGAAATGTGGTGCTAGAGGAAAATGCTTCGTATACCTTGGGCAGCATATCGAACCAACGCATCAATTCTAAGGAAACTAAATGTTACAACTAGGCTTACCATTATCTGCCTCAAAAAAATACTTGAGTACTTTGGACACATTGCCAGGAAACAGAGTGATAACCTCGAAAATAATTGAAAAAGATAATTTCAAACCGCACCACATTACAAATTTCAGTCTACGATGCCTTACACGCCGCGGAAAGCAAAGGCAAATGGCGTTCCTCTATTCAAAGAAAATTGTTCATCGAAGATGGTTGTCTCGACCCTCAGATTTGAGGAAACGAATCAAGGAGGAGCATACACTGCAAGTATTGTAACTAACACAATGTTATTTGAAGTAAAATTTCTCTACGCACGCTTGTCTTGGAGAGTAAGCTGGTGGATACGTGACGAAAGCGTTACAAAATGAGGCAAACGGAAGATGAGAAGCAGACATGAGATAATAAAGATAGAGAGAAGTCGTTACGTTTTACTTCAATTGTGTGACCTAAACTATGCACTTTTTTATATTTCTATTCAAAGAGCATAGAATTTTTACATGGTTTTACATTCTATATTATTCTATTCTATAAGGTCAAGGCTGTTTGCGTGTATATAAATAACAACTGACAGAGCAAAATCAACTTAAAATAGAGGTACAAACAAGTATATTGTGCCTGTCTACGTATCTGAGATGCCGAATTAACCACCGGTACCTACACGTGCTAAGTGCTTGTACGGAAACGCCACCATGTCAGTCCGTATACAGGACCAAAGCACAGCGTCTATCCAACTGCAGCGTGGAATGCGACAGGGAGATGTTATCTCCCCGAAGCTCTTTACTGCGGCGTTGGAAGACCTCTTCAAGCCCATGGAGTTGAACGGACTGGGCCGGGCGGTTTGCCGACGACGTGGTCATTATGGCAGAGACTGAAAGATCTCTATGCAATGCTCGATGATCTCAGCAGAGCTTCTCGACAGGTGGGCCTAAAAACGAACATGGAGAAGACGAAAATTATGTCTAATATCCATGTTCCACTCCACCCAGTCCTCGCTGAGAACTCGACACTCGAAATTGTTGACGAGTATACATACCTGGGACACATAGTCAGCTAGGTTGGTCCAATTTCGAGAAAGAGGTCAACCGCTGACTCCAACTCGGTTGGGCAGCGTTCGGGAAGTTCCGGAAAACGTTTTCGTTCAATATCCCTCAGTGACTTAAGTCTTCGAACAGTGCGTGTTGCCAGTGTTTACCTACAGATCGGAAACGTGGTCGCTAACTATGTCACTCAGCGTGCGATAGAGAGGGCTATGCTCGGAGTTTCTCTACGCGATCAAATTAGGAATGAGGAGATCCGTAGTAGAACCAAAATCACCGACGTAGCCCTACGAATTGCGAACTTGAAGTGGCAATGGGCGGAGCACATAGTCCAGTGGACCGATGAACGTTAGGGCCGGAAGGTGCTGGAATGGCGACCCCGCACCGGACAACGCAGTGTAGGAAGACCCCCCATAAGGTGGACCGACGATATAAGGAAGATCACCGGTAGCCGCTGGAGCCAAGGGGCGCAAGATCGGGCCTTATGGGCATCATTTCGTGAGACCTATGTCCAGCAGTGGACGTCCATCGGTTATTTTTATGATAGATAGGCATGCGCTTGGATAATATCACACCTGATGTTACCACACCACAAGTGTAGATGCAGCCTAAGGTGGACCGCGCTTACCTAAGAGGTGCCTATTCATTCTTGCATTGTAAGTACCTGGTTCCTAGGTAGGTAGCAGTACGGATCAGAAACGATTGGCTAAATCGTTTGATGCGGACTTGCCGACAGCAATAGGGCGTTATTAGACTGCTACCTTTTCTTAATTTTTTTTTTTTTGTATAGCCTTTGCAGGCAAACGAGCTAGCGGGTCACCTGATGTTAAGTGATTACCGCTGCCCATAGACACCTGCAGCACCAAAGGAACCACCGATGCGTTGCCGATCTAAAAAAGTTTAGTTCTTTATACATAGAAATTAAAGTGTCTGTGATTTTTAATTAAAAGCTTGTCTTATTATTCTTGTATATCCATGGCTTAACTTATATATTTTTTAAACAGTTGACAACTTCACATTTAAACAGTATTTGCATTAATAAAATACCCTCACAAATCTGAAATTCGTGGCCAAAGTTATGTAAATACACTAGTGTAAAATACACAATAATAATCCAGTTGTTTAATGCCGTGCCGTAAAAGTCCCAAGGCGCTCGTGTATCATTCCGTACATACAAAATATTGAACAAGTCGAAACGCTGGTTTAAATTGGTTGAGTTTTCCGCAATTTTCATATTGATTTTTATATTTAACAGTAGTTATTGTAGTGGAAACAGCATTAATTGAAACTGTGAAGTCAAAAAGTATATTTCGGTTGTTTACAACCGATTTTTAACTATTTCTCTTTCCCCATTCCAACCGATTTTAATAATATATTCACATTTACTTGGATATGTGGATTATGTTTAGATTTTGTTTTATTTACGTTTAGTTTTCATCGTCGTCGTCGTCTCAAACAATGGACGTCCACTGCTGGACAAAGGTCTCTCTTAATGAATTCCAGTGGGACCGATCTTGTGCCGCTTGTATCCAGCGGCTACCAGTGACCCGCCTGATATCATCGGTCCACCTCGTGGGGGGTCTGCCGACGCTGCGTTTCCTGGTGCGAAGCCGCCACTCTAGAACCTTCTGGCCCCAACGACCATCAGTTCTGCGAACTACGCGCCCTTCCCTTCAGCTTAGTTATTAGTTTTCATACTTAGAATAAATTGGTCTTTTTTTAATTTAAAAACAATGCTGTTATTTTCCAATTATTTTTAAACCAAGTATTCACTAGGAAGAGGTGAAAGAATTTCAATATATAAATTTGAAAATTAACAAATTTGACACGTGAAAGTGATGTTAAAAGGAAAGTGAATATGGTAAATGGTGCCCTGCGCGCCAGATGATGTCTCGAAGGGCCAGACTGGCTGTGCATGCAGGAGTGTTGGTGCCAATACTTATGTACGAGTATGGAAGTAAACGTTGGGTATGGCAGAAAAATCACAAAAGTAAAAAAAATGCGGTAAAGATGAGAGCGTTGAGAAGTTTGAGTAAATTAAAATTGAGAGTAAGAAATAGTGTTATAAGAGAACGTTGTGGTATAAAAGATACAGAAGATGTAGTGATCAAAATTGAGAAAGGTATGCTTAGATGGTTTGGACATGTAGAGAGAATGAGTGAAAGGGGAGTGACAAAAAGGATTTATGAGTCAAGAGTGAATGTGAAAGTGGTCAGGGGAAGACCAAGGCGAACATTCCTGGAACAAATCCAGGACATTTTAAATAAGGGCCAAATCAAGAGTACCCAAAACCGAAGAACTTATATGAAAGGTTTAATGAGAATTAAAGAAGCGAAGGAGATATTCAAGAATCGTGGCAAGTGGAAGGATGTTATCTCTGCCTACCCCAGTGGTAATGAGGCGTGATGCTATTTATGTATGTATTCGTTAAGTATGTTTGAGCTTCGCCATCAATTTTCTCCACATTTAAGTGTAAACAGGGTCGTCTGTAGATATATAATTTCTTTCTATATTCTTTGTGTCAATCGTGATATTTACTTCTTTCAATGCATTATTACAAGAAAATAGTACTGCTAAAGCCTTATAAAGAGCGGTCACTTTTATTAGATTTATACGGAATCTCTATCGACATAGAAGACATTCTTTTTCATTAAGCGTCCACCCTCGGCGTCGCGTGTCTTTATTTACTTGTTTGTATAGCCCTGTGAACTTTTCATATAAATGGAACAGACTTAAATAAATAAGCTTTTAATAACACAAAGGATGTGAAACTTCTTTACAATACAATAGTGTTTATACTAGACCTAACAGGAAAAGACAAAGCAATAATACACATTGAGGAGAAAAATTGGCGGTGAAAGGTAAGTAACAGCCCATTGACGTCCCACTGCCGGGCATAGCCCTCCTAACTTGCATGAGAGAGGGTTTTTAGAACATAACGCTGCACCACTGCGGATTGGCAGACATAGTAGACAAGTGCACTCTCTATTCCTTCACTCTCATAGTCCGATGTGACGGGAATCCGACACGACCGGAGCGAGATCAGGCGCAGGACCGAAGGCTTAACGTTCTCTCCGAGGCATGGGGGTGGATCACACCACCAACGTCAATACTATCACCGTTAAATGAGATTACAATCAAGGCACTGTAAAAAATCAATTATCTAAATTGGGTTGATCAATCACTGCCATTCTGGTATGTATTTTAAAGTATTAGAATTAAATTTTAAGTGCGTTTCGTGTTCTAACGTAATTATATAAGGTTTTTTTTCAAACTACCCTCGTTGGTGTGAATTGACTCCCTAAGTTGTTGCACCCAAGAATTTTCCTTACAAGTCACAAATTTTCTTTCAGTCAAAGTATTAATGATGTCTGAACATGCAATTGCAATAAAAACTGTAACTGGTGTAAATTTATTTTAAGTGTAAAACTTCGCTCTAATTGTTTTAGCCCATGTGATGTTTATAGTCTAGATTTTATTTAATCTAAAGCAGCTAGGGTTTTATAACATCTATATGCAAGTGTTTGTAATAAATTTTCAGATAATCACATTGAACGATGAAATTAAGCATCGTTAACTACTATATTTCTATAATTTAAGAAAAGCTATTTTTATTGATATTTAATCTAAGTTTATATTTGTATATTTTATGTTTTTAGACAATATAATGATAATTTAGAATCGAAAATACTAATTATATATCCTTGATTAATAACTGGAAGCATATACCCTACGCCCGCCAACCGCTGAACCGTTTCTTTTTAAATCGCTAATATCTTCTAAAATATTAATTTTAATGAAAAGCTGTTAAGAACCAGTTTAATCTACACGAAATAAACAATATATATAATGTATTCAATTGAAAAAGAAATAAAACTGTATTGTATAAATTAGCGTGGTAAATAAAATATAATCTTTTGTAATATATAAAACATAAAAATGGTTACTGTGGGTTATCCTTTACAGATTAATATATGCAGTCCGTAACTTTTTTATCGATCTTTTTAAGATATACAATTTCGTATTAAATTAATTTGAGCTATATCGTAAAGTTAAGCCAGCGTTTGCGATTTAGGTGCAAAAAATATATTGGACGTGACATCATTGTACAAATCTTTGAATTTTTCGTAGTTGTTTGTTCTGTACTTATATGTTATGTATATATAAATATTCCTCTTGAGTTACTTTATCTATTGCTGAAAACTGTTTTGAAATTCGTTCAATACTTAAAAAGGTCTTGGGTAACAAATACCGGAAACTACTTCATTTTTAGTTGTGTAATGTGGAATGTTTTTTTGTCTGTGATATATAAAGGTAGTAATTGTATACATTTATAATATTAGTATAGATAATTGGCTATTTTATAAAACAAGCTAGGCAATAGATGATAATCAATTACCCTTTCCAATCTATCTATCAATGGAAACCCGGGCGTGTCCACCGACTCCCAACTTACGTCTTAGAAACGACGAAAGCGTAGAAATTAATGACTCTAATAAAATAAATGTGCGACATTCGTTTACACGTTCCTGTGTTTATGTCTCATTTAAGACGACATATACTTTTACAACGTGCTCGTAAAGCGTCCCATGTGGCGATACAACGAACTTTTACACATTACATACATGTAATTTTTGATAATGGTTAGGGTGATACTTATAATGTTTAGAGACGCTAACTTTTTTGTTACTTTCTCCACTAACTGCTAACATATTATGGCCAAGTTGATAAACGAAAACGCTTTTTCCATTGATTAATGCTTCTAAACAAAATCTATACTAATATTATAAAGAAGGAAGATTTGTGATCTTGTATGTAAGTATGTATCTTTGTTACTTTTTCACACAAACACTACTGGACCGATTTCAAAATTTTTTTCACCATTAGAAAGCTACATTTTCACTTAGCAACATAGGTTTTAAATAGGGATCCCTTATAAAAATGCATTAATGTAACTCAAGGTGTGAAAAAATTGGTCACACAAAATCTAAAATCGCGTGCGTTGCGAAAACTATTGAAGATAGAACAAAAAAAATGTTCTACAATATTATAGGTGTTAATATCTACAAAAAAGTCCACGGTGTAATATATCTAACTACTGTAGTTATGCCACTATTACTACTTCAAAAGTTAATAAAAGAACCGACAATAATCAAACCATATTATTCATACCCCTGTATGAATTCTTATCCTATTCAATGATATTTTATGAAAGACCGTTTCAATACCTGTGAGACACTATTTAAATGATTAAAATCGGACATTCATTTTAAAAGAATAACTAATTTAAAAATATCTTTCTAAAGAAAATAATGTCTCCCGACCGAACTACAGAGTGTCAAATGTTGTGTAAAAACAAATCAATATTTTCTTTAATATTATAGAAGAAAGTCTTGCATCTTGAATATAATAATCAAACAAAAAAAGAGTTAAAAAAATCTCACAATATCTGTAGTCTTTTTTAATTTATAAATGACGGATATCCTACGTAAATGATGTTATGAATTTAAAATGTATTAGTTAGTCATATACTCGTTGTAAAGTAAAATCTGTATATGGATTATATAATGAATGTAAGTGTTTATCTAATAATCTGAAAGGAAGTAATTAAAAACTAAATGAAATAAAACTTTTAAGTGAACGAAAATCAATCTATAATCCGAATTAGCACTTTCCACTGCCACAAAATCCATGTCTACGCGGGTGACACCGCGGGGCATGGCTAGTAATTAATAATTTAAATGATACGCCTCTTCTTACTCAGATAAAATTCAATTATAAGATACCTACACGATCGACAAGTAGATACAACATTTTTTTCAAATAGATACATTGTTGGCTTATCTAATATATAAATAAACTATTTACTATGTACTCTTAGCTGACTGTGTTTTTATTTATATGTCGAATGAGAGAGCAAGGAGCATAAAGCCTAGGGGCATAGGTTTCTCCGCCGACATCGTCATTAATGGCATCCATAATTTCCTTAATGTTGACGTTGGTGAGTTATGTTGGTGCAATCAAATACTTTATTAATTAACTCAGATTATAATTTTCAATCACTGAATGTTCCCGATGTCAATCAAACTCATTAATAATAATAGCTAGGAACGCGACAATTTCAACAGCCGACCGCTCCGGCGGAGCGTCATCCAAGAACTACCGAGAGACGCGCGCTGGACTGCCGCTATTGATTCTGTCCCACGCCGATAGACAGATGGCGCCAGCGCTCCACAGACTACCGCACTCCGACGTATATATTAATACGTGAAGCAAAAACATTTTCTAAATTGTCTAACTCTGGACTGGTGAAAAACTTCGGAAGAGAATAGTAACCACCAGTCTAATTGCATAGACATACCGCCAAACAAATAGATTTATGTTCCGATACAATGCTGAGTAGAAACCATAACAGATAACATTAGCACGCTTCCATCTTATATTGTACCATCACTTACCACCAGGTGTGATCACATTCACGCGCTAGAAGTATCAAATTATCCAATTATTAAATTTAATGTTAGACGAAATGATGAAATTGAGAATGAAAAGAGTAACTTCTTAAACATCGTCAGAAATTTTGAACCATTTTCGGGACTTAAAAGATAAAGGTAAGTAGCATCCTTTTAGCTTCCTACTATTGGATACAGGCCTCCTCACTAATAGAAAAAGGGCTTTTTAGAATAGATCCACAACGCTGCTTCACTACGGATAGGCAGGCTACCCCAAAATTGATCCCGGGATATCCAATTCTCCTTCACTGAAAAGCACTTGCACTTGGATGAATAAAAAAGAATTTCATTAATTGAAAATTTGCAGAAGATATGAACGTTTTCATTATCTGCTTGTATTTTATAACAATACGTGACAATGTTAAATCTGAACTCGGAATCGTATATTCTTTTAATCGATTTTTATTTCTCGGTAGATTACGTTCAAAAATAAAATCAACGATTCAGTATTAGAGACCGTTCTCCCAATGATTTGTAGTGTGCAATTAGCACGATTTAAGAGTATCACGTAGCCATTAGGACCGAAATCGTCCATTACTGCAGTCGTAAATATATCATCAGTCGTATTCGGTTGGCGATTGTCGCAATCGACTGCTTCTGGCGTTTTGGACGGAGTGTTCTGAACAGGTTTGTCAATACTTTTATTTACTGCACATTTTGTGGAATCTTCTGACAACAGGGCGTGACTGAACCTTCGTTCTTTAATACCATCATCAATCGTATATCCGAAATTATATGAGAACGATATTTAATTCAAAAGCGCTAAAAGCCTACTTTATTAAATTTGAGTGTGAATGTGTTTAAATTTATTTATGCATCGCTCTCATTTATAATCGTTTATCTATCGTATATATTATCAGGAATGAGAAATAATCAGTAAATTAATAATATGTTCATAATTTTAACTATTTTATAAATTAAATAGGATTTCATAATAACAGTCAATAACCAAACTGAAATATTCTTTAATTCCAGTAAACCTAATAAACTTTCTTGTGAATGATTCTACCACCGGTTCGGAACGTAGCTACTGAGAAGAATCAGGCAAGAAACTCAATAGTTATTCTTTTCTATCCATGTTATATTTAATATAAAAATACAATTGCATCGTCAACATCCTCTAACAAATAACACGCAATCATCATTATGATATATTAATAAGACAAAAATTTCAATTTAAAGAAATACACTTAGCTTTGTGCTGCAGAGCAGCCCGATATACCAACACAAATAACGTAAAAGACTATAACTAGATGCTGATGTTGATTAAAACTGAGAACTGAACTATCTTCCGCGATACATAACCTTTTATAACTCTCACAAATGAGACAATTCTATCTAAACACCAATGAGAGTGTATGCCGCCAAATACATTTATTAATAATCGTATTCATTAAGAAACTACCATCTTATCTTCCCTAATACTATCTTAATACTAGAATTATAAAGGTTAAATAAAGGTTAGATCTAAATACTTAAATTGAATAGAATTATTGAAATTATATTACAATTAACATAATTTAAGTAAGTAGCAGCCCATTAACGTTCCACTGGTGGGCACAGGCCTCCTCACTCCGAGGAGCGAGGGTTTTTAGAGCACAGAACTACCACGCTGCTCCACTGCGGATTTGCAGGCATAGTACATAAGTGCACTCTCTATTCCTTCACTCTCATAGTCTGATGTGACGGGAATCCGACACGACCGGAGAGAGATCAGACGCAGGACCGACAACTTAATGTGCTCTCCAAGGCACGGGGGCGGATCACACCGCCAACTTCCCAACTTCGGGCAAATATTGAGAAAATATTAATAGATAACTCAATGTTGATTTTTGAAATGGCCCGACCCGGGACTCAAACCCATGACCTCATGTCTGTAGTCGAACATGCTAACCACTAGACCAATGAGGCAGTTAATAATTTAAGTTATTCTAATCATTCATAAAACACTACAACGATTCTATAGCCAATTGGCATCAATTACAATGTTTNGGTTCGGAACGTAGCTACTGAGAAGAATCAGGCAAGAAACTCAACAGTTATTCTTTTCTGTCCATGTTATATTTATTATAAAAATACAATTCATCGTCAACATGCTCTAACAAATAACACGCAATCATTATTATGATACATTAATAAGATAAAAACTTTAAACAATTTAAAGAAATACACTTAGTTTTGTACTGCAGAGCAGCCCGACATACCAACACAAATAACGTAAAAGACTATAACTAGCCGCTGATGTTGATTAAAACTGAGAACTGAACTAACTTCCGCCATACATAACCTTTAATAACTCTCACAAATGAGACAATTATATCTAAACACCAATGAGAGTGTATGCCGCCAAATACATTTATTAATAATCGTATTCATTAAGAAACTACCACCTTATCTTCCCTGTTAGATCTAAATACTTGAATTGAATAGAATTATTGAAATTATACTACAATTAATAGAATTTAAGTAAGTAGCAGCCCATTAACGTTCCACTGGTGGGCACAGGCCTCTTAGTCTGATGTGATGGGAATCCGACACGACCGGAGTGAGATCAGGCGCAGGACCGACGACTTAACGTGCTCTCCGAGGCACGGGGGCGGATCACACCACCAACTTCCCAACTTCGGGCAAATATTGAAAATAGAAAACTCAATGTTGATTTTTTAAATGGCCCGACCCGGGACTCAAACCCAGGACCTCATGTCTGTAGTCGAACATGCTAACCACTAGACCAATGAGGCAGTTAATAATTTAAGTTATTCTAATCATTCATAAAACACTACAACGATTCTATAGCCAATTGGCATCAATTACAATGTTTACAAATTAATACAAAGAATACAAATTAGTCAAATGACGAACTGTATCCTTTGTTTCAAATATTATTTTATTTTTAATATAATATAAATTAAACCCAGCCTATATTTTTGCATCAACTGACCATGTAGCATTTAATATACATCGTCACTAAAAAACAATACGTAGAAACTTGAAAAATTTTGTTTTCACAAAAATTTCATTATAATGCCGATAAAGTCAATCTATTAAGCAATAAAATATAAATTTAGTGTCCAAAAATGTAAATATGGAAGTTATATGTTTATTTTTCTGTTTTGATGACAGATTATGGACTTGGAGGTTACTATTTGGAGGTAACTCATTCATAAAAACTTCACTTGGACCGTAGTAGAATAAAACCACGCAACGTTTTTATTACTCAAAGTTTGGCGATTGCTTGTAATCTCACGTGGTGTTAAATGATGACACAATCTAAGGTTGAAGCGTAATCTAGTAAGAGCTAATTTACCTGTTATAGTTTCTACGTAATTCACACACATTCACATTGTACTGGAACGCAAATTTTTAGTTTGATACCACGTCTTTGCTGGAAGAGTAATTACTAACCACGACAAAAGCCTCTTATGCTCAGACAAATTAGAAAACGCAATGCTTGGAAATCAAAACCAGAACCACTGCCAGCGAATTGAGTTCCACCATTTTACTACCATAGATAATTTCCAATCTGGAAAGCACTAATTTTTCTATGGGAAAGTAATAAAAGATATTAGTCCGTGTAGTGAATTTGAAAACCAAATAATGATACAAGTTACAGCTGTTATGTAAGATAGATCCAAAGTCTGTTATAATGATAAGTCGAAACCATCTGAGAGCAAGTGGAAACGAAATGTAAAGATATTTTAAATGTTCCGATACGACAAATACATAGTTAACGACATTCTTAATAATATACTCGACTTTTTTGCAATTATTAGTAGAGAGACATATTTTTTTCCTTATTACTGACAGATTAACACTTGACTGTATATCACCTGATGGTAAGTGCTGATATAGTTTAGGATATATTAGCGCGCTTCCATCCTAAACTATATCAGCACTTACCATCAGGTGATATACAGTCAAGTGTTAATCTGTCAGTAATAAGGAAAAAAATATGTAAGAAGTTATTTATTTGTTCTGGTTTCTACACAGCATCATACCGGAATGTATCTTTACCAATTAGCCACGGCCGAGGCCTCCCACCAGTCCAGCCTTTGAAATGCTTTTAGGCCCAAACACCGACCCCCTGAACAGGAGTGTGGGACTCGGCGAGGTTTGAGGCCTCGCAATATTCACTAAAATCCAGCGAAACCCCATTCATCCCTAAGTGAGTAGGTAGGTGTTCAAACCTATCCAGCCTAAGACAAATTAGAAAACTCATTTTCCTAAATTATCCCTTCAGGGAATCCAAGCCATAGCCTCTGCTAACGAAGCAAGCACATAACTTTAAATATAGATAGATCACACCTGAAACATAGATAGATTATATAAAAAACCTATCCGTCGCCTGACTGATGCAAAACACGGATTGTTTTGAACACGTTGGATGCGGAGAACACGGCTTCTGTGTCCATATACACACGCGGTCGCACAAGACGCTTTTTTACACTGGAAAAATTGGTAAATGACTTTCTTATATAAACAATCGTCTGTTGGTTTTAAGTAGAACTTGACAGATTTAAATTTTTGCACATCTGCGAGAAATTTTGCAATTTAAACTAATTCTCAAGTTACGTATACCGTATTAACCAAAACACTGTATACTAATACTAGTGGTAACAAGTAGGAAGAGAGGCGAAGTGGCCACTTTTCACCACAGCATGTATAGGGTCTCAAGCGCTATAGATATTTCGCTTCAAAAAGCTTTCGGATGTCATTATTGTGGGTAAAAGTCGTATCGTATCGTTACAACAATGTTATAAAGTAGGTTCCCTGTTATTGACATTATTTCAGATGTTTCGAATACGCAGTAAATATTCTTAATGTACGCTGTCACGAGCAGTGCTTAGACAATTTGCTTTCACGATCATTTTCAATGGCACTTACGAACGTAATTTGTTGCTTGGATGTAAGTGAGAATGGGGAATGTTTTTATTAGCTGACGGATCGTAAAAAAATAATTTATGCCGATTCTAATGATATATTTAATTATACTTATCATTCTAAATACTGATTGATTAACGTTTGTATAAAGATATCACAACAATACTTTGGACGAAAATTTTAGAGAGAGAGAGCGAGAGATAATACATCAGCTACAGAAATATAACTTAATTACAAAAAGGCGGCCTTATTACTATATTGATTTCTGCCAGTCAAACTTAGGTTTAGACAATTTTGACGCAATAATATTCATTAATATGATTGTGACTAAAATGTACCAAATACATATAAAAACATACATCAATATATGAAATGATACAAATGTAATACATAATATATAATTACTTAAGCAAAATTATATTTTATGGCATACTTGCTGGATGTACTAATTATTCTATACATAAATGCGAAAAACGTCTTCTCACTCAGTAACCTCAGTATAAGCCCATATTCATACAGGATCTGAAACTACGCGGCTGACTTTAACAGCTAAATTATATCCAAAGGAAATACCAATCAATGACATATCACGATTTTTCTTAAAGCATACAACCGATTGAACTGTGATGCAGCGTACATATTTCTTTAGCGATGTTGATGTTCACTAAAATAGTAAAAAAGGCAAGTAGCAGCCCATTAACGTCCCATTGCTGGGTACAGGCCTCCTCAGATTGAGAGAGTTTTCTAAGAAAGGTGAAATATTAGGAATTACTAAGATTGTAATCGTGGTTGTGCCAGTAAGTAGTTGTGCCGCCGAATCCAGCTTGGTTGGGTAGCGTTCGGGAAACTACGCCAGATATTTTCGTCCGATAACCCTCAGTGCCTGAAGACCAAAGTCTTCGAACAGTGCGTGTTGCCAGTGATGACCTAGGGCTCCGAAACGTGGTCGCTGACTATGGGCCTCATTCGAAAGCTCAGAGTCACTCAGCGTGCGATAGAGAGGGTAATGCTTGGAGTTTCTCTACGCGATCAAATCAGAAATGAGGAGATCCGTAACAGAACCAAAGTCACCGACATAGCCCTACGTAACGCGAACCTGAAGTGGCAATGGGCGGGGCACATAGTCCGACGGACCGATGGACGTTGGGGCCCGAAGGTGTTCGAGTGGCGACCACGCACCGGGCGGCACGGTGTAGGGAGACCCCCCACAAGGTGGAGCGACGACATAAAGAGGGTCGCCGGTAGCTGCTGGAGCCAGGCGGCACAAGACCGGGCCTTGTGGAGGTCATTACGTGAGACCTATGTCCAGAAGTGGATCCCCATCGGTTGAACCGACGACGACGACGAGGTAGATTGTAATTCGTCATATTTCGTGAGGGCACAGCTACTTAATATAGAAGGAAAATATCACAGGTCTGATATATATTCATTAAAAGTAAACACAAGTTGACTTGTAATTTAACAGTGACACTTATCGTGATGTTGACAAAGTTGATATCGCGATATACCCAAAGGATTTGGAGCTATGCGGGTGATACATTTTGGTACACTTAATATATGATATCATCCCATACCTGTATTTCACGTAGAGTTAGTAACTTCTAACTTTTTAGTATAAGCGCTCTTCAGCTTTTCCGCTAAGCCTAAGCCTGAATTTCCAGTTGGCACAAAACTCCACATACAGCGCCAAACTGCAACTATTTTCGGAAGCTACATACTGACATTCATAAGCACTCGTTGAACTATTCCCAAACTGGAACAAACTATCATCAGTTTCCTAACTATTTGAATCTACATAACCTTGCGCTGTTTTAAGCGTCCATCTGACATAGAAAATTTAGACGTGCATGAATAACTGCTACGAAATGCGAAGCTAAAGTGGCACATAGTCCGAAAAACTGATGAAGTTTGGCGTCCAAGCCATTTTTTGTATAAATGATAAGTCTCTAGGAGTCTATTGAGGTCACACTTTTGGGCACTGGCATCCTTACTTACAGATGAGAGGGTTTATAGAGCATAGAATAAACATAACTCGGAAAAAGCATAACTCTGAATTTCCTGCATGGAAATTGACACCTGAAATAATTTTTAAGTTTTGTTTATACTTATCCAAATCTAAAACTTTAGAATTCCGAGACTGAGAGGTAGGTGAAAAAAAAGATATATTAGGAATTTAATGAATTTAATTGTCATTAAAATAGCGAAAATTAACCCTAATAATCATTTATGCCGTACCGTTGTTTTTTGTCAATCATCAAGAAAAATAGTATTTTAAATGGTTAAACGACGAGTGGCAGAATTAAATGCCACATGTTATTTGTAAATATTAAAACTACCTAACCTTTAAACGAATTAGCATAAATCGTTGCACATCTTCGTGACGCTAATCACGCGTTTTATCCGTAAAAAAATTACCCTCATGCGTCTAAAGAATTTTCACTTCAAAACTGATTTTCGTCACTCATAGGCATTTGCAGGATGAGAATGTGTCTTCCTTCTACAACAAAATGCAGGAACATAATGTTGATATTAAATAAGGTAAAGATAAGTAGCAGCCAATTAATGTGCCACAGCTCTCACTCTCTTATAGGATATAGTTAGTAAAGCGTAAACCCACCAAGCTGCTTCACTGCGGGTTAGTAGTCATAGATGACAAGAGTATGCAATTACATAAGTGCACTCTCTATTCCTTCACTCTCCATTTTGATATTGCATGTACTGTGTTGAAAGTATACTATATTTGGCGACACAGAAGTGCTGTAAAGGCACGAAGTAATAATTTTTTTTTGTTTTGATTGGAGTCAAAGTAGACCAAGTATTAACTGGAAAGAGTCATTGACTTAATCAGTGTTTGTAGACACCATCTGTTGGATTAAATGAAGAGGATGTCAAAAAGAAGACGTCCAAAAAAGACGTCCTGAACAGGTCGTCCATTATTACGCACTTACCCTGACCAGAATGGGTCAGGAGTGTGGGACTCAGCGAGGGAAGAGACTTCGCAATACCCACTAAAACCCAGCGGAACCCTCTTCATCCGTAAGTGAGACCAGAGGTTCAGCTTGCGCATTCTTCCCTGGTGCCCTAGATGAGTCCGACTGAGGATTCATGGAGGTGGGAGCAGTTGTGCAAACAAGCGCCGCCTAGTATCCCGCCTCCTTCGGCGGTGAGAGGGAGCATCTACTGCATTCTCTCTATCTCGCTCGTGGGCCTCCTTTAGCGAGATTACAGTCTCGCAGAAGAGGGCCACTTTCGCCCAACATCTCTCACTTGACAGCATCGCGCCTACAATGCTCTCTAGCGAGAGTTCTCCGCCGATCAACGCCACCAAGCGGTGCCGCTGAGGTCCCCATTCTGCGCATTCTGCCACAGTGTGATGTGCTGAGTCGATAGCTGCACCACACTCGTGGCAAGCAGGCGACTCCTCTCGGCCAATTTGGTGCAGGAACTTTCCAAAGCAGCCATGCCCGGTCAAAACCTGCACCAGTCTGTAGGAAAGCGTCCCGTGCCTCCTGGAAAGCCATTGCTCCAGGTGAGGACGGATCGCCTCCACAGTGGCCACACCCGCTATTGGGGACCTGAGGTCCTCCTTCCACTTGTGAATCAGAGCCTGATCGGCTTGGACCCTGATCCTCCGAACCTCAACGACGTCAATTGGGAGGCCTTGAGCCCTCGCAGCTGCCCTGTGCTGATACGCAGCCGCAAGAACTTGCGCGCGCAGTTCCCAAGGGGGATCGCCCGCCAGAAGAGTCGCAGCAGTCCATGATACTGTACGGTACCCTCGTATTGCTCTGACCGCAATCACCCTCTGCGCCTTATGCAACAAGGGGATATTTGATGCAGTCAAGGCATCGACCCACACGGGTGCACCGTACAAAGCCATACTGGCAATGATCCCAGCGTACAGTCTCCTACAAAGCGATCCAGGCCCTCCCACATTTGGCAGCAATCTTCCAAGCGCAGCGGCTGCATTGACGAGCCGCGGGGCTAACCAAGTGAAATGCGCTTGAAAGCCCCAGCGACCGTCTAATAATAAGCCCAGATATTTCATCTGGGCCCCCACTTATACCAATGTGCCACACGCCGTTAAAGCCGCCCCTCGAGGAAGGTCCTTTCGAGGCCCATGGAATAGCAGTGCCTCCGTCTTAGTGGTTAAGACTTCCAGGCCAAGAAGCTGAATCCTTTCCACCACCAAGTTCGTTCCGACTTCCGCGAGCAATGCCGCTTCGGCGTACGTCTTACCTCGGGCCAGGACAAGGGTGTCATCTGCGTAGCATAGCACCCCCATCCCGGGAAGGAGTGGACATCGCAAGAGCCAATCAAATCCGATGTTCCAAAGAATTCTTGCTCTTCTTTTACTTTTTTCAAAATTCTGGTGTTTCACCAGTTATTTTAAAGTATTTTTGTAGTGAAACTTGTTTAGGCGCACAAAGATTAGTAAACACATGTGACATTTTAATTTGCCACTCGTTAATTAATAATTTAATAAACTTTTTTTATATAATATAAAATGAAGTTATTTCATAAATTCCCTTTTCTAAGTTTGAAATTGAAAAACAAAATATTACTAGTATTTTGCTAATATTGACAAAAAACACGTGGCATTTTTATTTACAACTCGTCATTTGAGATTTCAATAAATTATTTGAAGTCATTTTCGACACTTCTAATATTTTAATGACATTAAAATTCCTAATAAATCTTCCTCTTTACCTCCCTCTAAGTCTCGGAAATCTAAAGTTTTAGATTTGTATAATGGGTCATGTAAGAATATAAAAGTAATGGTGAATAAAATGAATAAAATAAAATTACACAAGCACTATTATGTAGTTCTTTATGCTCAATATAAAACAGTGATAAGGAATATATCTTATCAAGCTTCACACATTCTCACTAATTCAATAGCAATATTGTAATCAACGAGTATATTATATTACAGTTCCCAGTTTCTCAACCATATTACATAATTTTAAATGTAGCCTAATTTTGTAATAATTAACAAAATTGATTACAAATAACGCGATTTATCTTCACCTAAATCCTATATTTTACAACCTGAGGATAGTGTTACGTTATAATAACGTTTTATATATTTAATAATGAATACTACGAAAATTTCTAATCAAAAGCTTATGTGAAGTAATAGTTAAATCACTAAGAATTAGATATATAAAGTAAATGATGTGCCTATTTATTCTGGAATATGAGCAAAGAATTTTTTTCATTTATAGAGTTGTTGGATAGTACTTAAATTGCCTCATTGGTCTAGTGGTTAGCATGTTCGACTACAGACGTGAGGTCCTGCGTTCGAGTCCCAGGTCGGGCCATTTCAAAAATCAATATTGAGTTTTCTATCAAGATTTTCTCAATATTTGCCCGAAGTTGGGAAGCTGGCGGTGTGATCCACCCCCGTGCCTCGGAGAGCACGTTAAGCCGTCGGTCCTGATCTCTTTCCGGTCGTGTCGGATTCCCGTCACACCGGACTATGAGAGTGAAGGAATAGAGAGTGTACTTGTGTACTATTCCTGCCAATCCGTAGTGGAGCAGCGTGGTGGGTCTATGCTCTAAAAACCCTCTCTCATATGAGGGAGGAGGCCTGTGCCCAGCAGTGGGACGTTTATGGGCTGCTACTTACTTTACTTTACTTTACTTAAATTGACCATTATGATTTATTTATTACTAGCGGCCCGTCCCGGCTTCGCACGGGTAGACATAAATAGGTACAGATATTTAAGTTATAAGCATGATAATTAAAACGACCATGAATTGACAAATGTAATGAAAAAGTGTGATTCCTAATATTTATAAAAGGTATGGATAACATGATCTGATTTTGATCGGCATTTCTATCAATTTGTTAAATGTAAAAAAATAGTTATAGTGACGTAACTATAATAGTTAGATATATGGTCTCGCGAAGCTTTTTCTAGATATTGATATATTCTATAATATTGTCGAACATTTTTTGTCCAATCATTAATACTCTTCACAGCGCATGCGATGAAAGACATTTTATGGTTAATTTTTTTCACACCTGGTTATAATAGGAATTTCTAAATTTTCTATAGTAATCTTGTAAATTATAATGAATGTATACTAATTTAAAATATGTTTGCGTCATGATATTAGTTTTTGTATTGACTAAGTTAGGCGGCGCGAATGTGACGTAGCTTGTTCGTTGAGTACGACAGAGATAGTTTTGATATTATTAATGTATTCAGTTAAATGTTTAATAGAAATATGTGTATAAATCAGGATAATCAGTATTTTTTTTAATAAAAGAATATGTGTTATTAATCTCTACAATTGTACAGACAAATGTATAATTTAACACGAAGAGAAACTTTAGCAAAATCGACGTATAAAATCTTATTTTTTTCAGTAGTTAGATTAAATACCCCACAAATTATAACAACAGTCAAACTATATACATCTTTCAGACAAAAGTTTTACACCAGGCTTCGTTATCATAATATTAATAAATACAATGTACTAAATTATATTTGCACTTCTGTTAGTGTACAATAATAGACCATACGTTTGACAGCCTCGCTATTGCAATGATGCAAGAATTCGCTTCTCTAATAGAGGCCCTGGGTTCGATACATGGCAGAGCAAATGTAGGAAATTGCATTTTTTAATTTGTATGAGTCTGGACTGGAGAGGTGACTTTGACCGTGGCTATTTACAGCCAAGACGTACCGCCAAGCAGAAGAAAATTGGGTTTCATACATACATACATAGCATCTAGCCTCATAACCATAGGGGTAGTCTGCCTACCCCGTTCTTCCACTTGCCACCTTGATCCTTGCATATATCCTTCGCTTCTTTCATAATCATTGAACCTTTCATATAAGTTCGTCAGTTTAGAGTACTCTTAACCTGGCCCTTATTTAAAATGTCCCGGATATGATTCAGGAGCATTCGTCTTGGTCTTCCGTTTCCAACTTTTCCATTCGCTCTTGACCCATAAATCCTTTCATTCTCTTTCATACTCTCTACGTGCCCAAACTATCTTCTTTTATACCACAACGTTCTCTTACTTCTCAACGCTCGCATCTCTGTCGAATTAATTTTACTTTTATGCTTTTCTGCCACACCCAATTTTCACTACGATAGATTACTGTTGGCACCAACACTCCTCCATGCACAGCCAGTCTAGCCCTTTGAGACACCATCTGGCATAATTTCAGTGACATGATGTGTAGAAACCACAATGTATATTAGCATTTACCAAGTAAGAGAGATTCCTTCTTAGAATAACAGTCAAGCGCTAACCTGTCAGTAATAAAAACATAAAATAACACAGTGCTTAGACGACCATCAATACCCTTCTGTGTTTCTGGATTTCCGTACTATTCATAACTTGGTCAAATTAGTCAAAATTTATTTACACCAACATTTTAATTCGAAACAACACTCTTATTTCAGCACATGTGAGTGTAATAGACATAAATCAGTTTGTCCAACTGTGAACTTATTCCCCTATGCAAACATTTGCAAGTGTTAATGACATGTCATTACGAGTGTTTGCATTGGACTGTTGTTGCCGATGCAATGCGACGTTTGATATTTTCGTATATGATTCTGGTGACAAGAATATTATTATACAAAAAACACGTTATTATATTGAAGATTTTTTAATTTTTTCCAAAGCAGATGTTGGACGAGAGTGGCTTTCCTCTACGAGTCTCGCTTAAGGAGGCCCACGAGAAAGAAAGAGGGAGAATGAAGTGGATGCTCCTTTACACCGCTGAAGGAGACTGTATACGAGAAACTTGCGTATGTACTTTTACAATAGGCTTCTTATAAACATATAGTATCAGTATTTATATTTAATTCGTACAAGATAATTCAAAACAAATGACGATCAGTTTAAGAAACTATTTTGTTGCAATATATGCACTTTAGTCAAATGTAATTACTTTTTTTATTGGTCTAGTGGTTAGCATGTTCGACTACAAACATGAGAACCTGGGTTCGAGTCCCGAGTCGGGCCAATTCAAAAATCAATATTGAGTTTTCCAATAAGATTTTCTCAATATTTGCTTGAAGTTGGGAAGTTGGCGGTGTGATCCACCTCCATGCCTCGGAGAGCACGTTAAGCCGTCGGTCCTGCCCCTGACCTCTCTCTGGTCGTGTCAGATTCCCGTCACATCAGACTATGAGAGTGAAGGAATAGAGAGTGCACTTGTGTACTATGCCTGCCAATCCGCGTTGGAGCAGCGTGGTGGGTCTATGCTCTAAAAACCCTCGCTCCTCGGAGTGAGGAGGCCTGTGCCCAGCAGTGGGACGTTAATGGGCTGCTACTTACTTATAAACTCTGGCTTCTTGTTATTCAAACACATTTTCAAGATTACTTGTAAAAAACTTTTATTATATTTTTTTTTTGACAAATAATCAGGCAAGGCATTAACGGAACCTAGATCACCTAAATGTTATGATTATTGTATTAAAGAAGTTTTATTACAAAATAACGCATTTTAGGCTATATTGTTTTTATTTTTTAATTTTATGCATACGCTTTGGCTTCTCGGTATTTCACAGTTCAAACACCCCTCCAAGATGAGTCGTAGAAAGCTTCGCGTCATTTGCTATGAAAAGGGTTCACATTAATTGTGATGTCACTCGTGTAACGGTCCGTCGGGCTGTTTTAATGGTTTTCCTCATCAAGTTTCCGAATCCTATTATTTATGAAGTGTATTGATTATTTTATTGGAATACAAAGAACAGAAACAACTTAGGTAAGATGTTATGTAATTTGAATCCATACAAAAAAAGAGTGTACTTTAGATGGAGAGTGAAACATTTTTTCCAGACTTCGCCCCACGTGAAATGTCGAAATTCAATTCTTTATGTATTATGTACCTATTATAAGCTATATTAAAAAGTATTTCGAAACTGAATTGCTTATATCAAAATCAAATCAAAAATATCTCAAGTAGGCATATTACAACACTTTTGAATCGTCAAATTGTATTTTTTTTTCCACATTCTGATTCTAATATATGTCTGATGGTGGTACTCAAGAACGGCTTAAAATATATACTAAATTAATATATATAAATATATTACATTATATACCTAATAAAAGCTCTATAAATAAGTATTTTGAAATTCAATTGCTAATGTATTTTATACCTATCAATAGCTCTACGAATAAGTGCTTCATATTTCAATTTTTTATGTAATATATACGTATTAAAAGCTTTATGAATAAGTATTTCCAAACTCAAATCTTTATGTATTATATACCTATTAAAAGTTCTACGAATAAATAATTCATTATTCAATTTTTTATGAAATATATACGTGTTAAAAGCTTTGTGATTAAGTATTTCAAAATTCAATTGCTTATGTAATATATATAAATTAAAAGCTCTACGAATAAGTATTTCGAAATTCAATTGCCTTCCCCATTCACTTACCTAAAATTTGGGTTTCCATGTCACGACACAGTGTCATTTTACAACTGAATGACAAACAATGTGGGGTAGATATTCTAATTGGTAACCCGGACGCCATTGTTTGTATAAGACTGGAGTCGATTGCCATTTGCAGGTGAAAATCGGAATGGAGATTGAAAATTTTCTCTAAAATCATAATATTGGTATGATATTATAATAGAAAAGCCGGCTATGTTTCTAAACGTTACTTATTCCTATTGTTTTGATGTTACTTACCGCTTTGGGTGAATAATAATCTAATTTTTAGTTAAAGATGTAGCAAAATTCAGTCAAGTATATTTTCATTTAATAAAACCTCTACACAAATAAATGAAAATGAACCACAAAATTTCATTATATATGTTGATTAAAAGGACTTGGTAAAATTTCAAACGAACCAGTAAAGTTAACTTTATAAGGCCTCCCATGACTTTTAAAGAAGCGTTATAAACTTGGAATTTCCTCTTGTTTTAAAAACAATTTCTATAGAAGAAAACAAAACAAAAATTTAAAAATCACTCCTGTATGCATTTTTTTAAACTAGAAAAGAAAGCTTCTAAAATTGATGAAATAAAACGCTAAATTGCAATTCGCCTTGTATATATACACACACTTATAATCTTTCGGCTGACAATATTTTGAAATAATTTCCTACATCATTATTATTCATTTCACACCAAAATATACAGATAGATACTGTGAATTTTAGTAGGACATGGAAATTATTGGTTTAAAGACCAATAACAACATATACAAATTTCTTCTCCAATGTCGACTCCTACAAGTAATTTTTTTGCGAGAAAATCTTCTTGGTCATCTTCTATCTAATACAAGCTTCCAAATAGACAGACAGATAAAGTTTCATTATATACAATGAAGCATTTCAATATTTCTAACATGAAAAAGATAAAGCAAGCCGATACCGACTATAAAGTTACAATTCGAATATAAGTTTTATTTTTACACGTACTCAATTTCCCGCCTCACTGAGTGTCTTGGAGAATAGATATTAATTTACATGAATAAATAAAATTTGCATCAAAAGCGTCCGAGATGGGAATAGGCAAGGAGAACTGCCACTTGAAAACTGCACTGCGTTTTTAAACAGTAAATTATTATGACACACATTTTTACCATATTTTTGAATACATGATGATCTTCTAAGATGTTTTTATTAAACAATATTATAGTAATATCGTTTAGTAAAACTTTGAATGTATATTTAAGTAAATATATAAGTGTGTTAGCAATCTCTATTACATCCCAGTTATTTCCATAGTGATTACACCGATTTTGATGGGTTGGTTTTTTCTTTTAAATAATTGACATTATAAGGAATTATCTATATATTAACATTCAGAAAGACATCTAAATAAATAAATAAGTATAAAATACTACATAAAAAGTGACTATACACTGAAATATTTGACATAAAGTTTCATCATTTATTTTTGTTGCCTGTCTTTCTTCGCTTTTATGTCTCTCTGGAACAGATTGCTATAGAACGCCTTTTGTTGAGCCACTATTTATTATCTATAAGCTTAGCTCTATTTTATTTATTATATTGGCGTAAAATAAAGTGAATAAATAATTGTACATTATCTTTATCTTAGAGTTATCTTTGAGTCCCAAGGCTTAAATATATAAAAACACTGTTTATTTACGATTATTCAAATGTAAAATATCTAACAGTAAGACTGTAATCTAAGTAAAAAAACCAATACAGAGTCATACTAAAGAAATGTTATAGAAATTATAGTAAAAGAAAATGTAATGTACTTACAATATAAAATGTTATAAGAAAAGTCACTTTACACCAGAAGTATATCATATAAAATATACTAATTTCATGTAGAACAACTAAAATAATACTTTGCCGCCTTTGAGTCCTAAGGTAAGCCCTAAAAGTAATATAAATACCACTTCTTTACGATTATTCAAATGTGAAATATTGTCAGTAAAACTGACATCTAAGCATACAAACCATCACCGAATCGTGTTATATCTTTGATAATATTATAGGGTTGTCCAATAAGCTTTCATTTTGATATTAAAAAACGATTATATTTTAGGAGAAATCAATGCATATTCATGTCATTTTAAAAAGGAAGGTATGTAATAAATGATATCAGCCAAATCTAAAAGCTAATCTTTATAATTTTCATGAAATTTTCCAAGACCAATTCGCACATTTGTGACTATATGTCCTTGATAACTTCAGGAATTCTATCTTTAAGATCTTAAATGGTTTGAGAAGTATTTGCATATACGAGTACCTTATTTTTCAGGTAGCTCTAAAGATAATGATAAATAAGTGTTAAATCACAAGACCTCGGAAGCTTTTTTTGCAACAGTGTACCTGTGTGGCTCTTTCTTTTTGAAAATAAAAGTCATTCATCATAAAAATCATTAAGCAAAGTTCAATAGCACAATCCATTAATGATCATGGAAAATTTATTGAAAAGGATGTAATGCAACCGTAGCATCGGCGGCCATTTGACTGATCCATCGTTAATTGCAATGAAATAAATATCCATTTCTCTTAAAATATACTTGTAATTTGTATGTCAACATGAAACTTCTTATTGGAAAACCCTATATAATATACGGAAAATAGAAAATGCTACATGAAAAGTCACTTTAGAGAGAAATATTTCATATAAAGTTTCAACTTTTCATAGGACAACCAAAACAAAATCGCGCCATCTTCGAGTCCCTGTAGACTGTAAAAAATTTCGGAGTTAGCGAATTCGATGCACTCACGTTTTATTTCTGAACATGCTGTATGTTCCGCTTCCCGTACCTCCCTGGGGTTGGGTAGAGAATGCATTTTATTCATGCTAATTCTATTTCGTGTGTTTGCTTTTAGGAGTACGATAATAGAATTTCTTTTTCCTTGTTTGTTTTTGAATTAGCGTAGTTTCGTCCTATGAGAATAGCGTCGAGAACAAAGTGGAACACACTGTATTATTTTACTGATAGCGGAAATCTATTAAGGCACAAGGAATATCTAACGGTACTGCATTAAAATGATTCAAATTGGGAATACTGTAAAAACAAGTAACTTTCAGTTATTTATATATTTTTATATATTTTTTTAACCTAAACTACTTAGAAATCGCTAATGTATAGCTTAATAATTTCGTTTGTAATTTAACGAAAGCATTTAAAAAAGCCACATTTCGTTGGATGTATTATATATTGTATATTTCTTCTTTATTATACTTGAATAAAGATATTTAGATTTGATATGTACGTGTGTATGTGGTAGAACTGCTCATAAACATCTAGACCGGTTTTATAACGATTGAACCAGATTTAATTATTTTAAGATGGATCATGAAATTTATAAAATATGTATTAAAAAAATGTGCATATTTATTAGTAATAAAAACTAAGAAAACGTAAAAAATTATAGTAGTTTTTCCAAATACACCATATTATTTGGGAAGGCACTAACGTCGAAATGAATGAGTGGCTATTTACCTATTGGGAAAACTTAATAAAATAATTTTAGTTTAAAGGTCAGCGTATTGTTAAAACTGTATACCTACATTTATCAAGAAATCATATTGTTATTGTATAAGAAAAACCACATCAAAAATCCATTCAAATGGTGTATTGAAGCCAAATAATAGGCTGAAAGTAACCATGCTTACCACCTCGTATTTTCTGAATCAAGAATTTTGTTGAAAGCTCTTTCGTAGCCCCTCTTTGTAGCAATTCGATATCATCCCCTCAAAATTATGAAAGTGTATAAACATTTTCACGCCCCAGTCTTTCTCCCCTTGATTTCCTCGCTTCCGTCTGCACGGTATTATTATCAAATCAGTCCATAGATACCTGACTAGATAACTACGTTACACCCCCATAATGAGAAAATAAGGCCGTTACGGAATCTAAATCATTGTTTTATGATACAGTAATTTCGTTGAGGGGGTCTGAAGTGTTATTTTTGTTGCGCTTTTTCCGTATGCCTTTTTAAGTTAATAAATTAAAGACGGGGACTTGTAAATTGGTAGATATTTTAGAAACGAGAGCGTACAGATTTCAAGAATTCTGCGAGAGCTTTTCATGATTAAAATTTGTATTTATTGCAACCTGTTTTCATGAAAAACTAAGAAATAATATACTGTACATAATATTTTTTTATTTAGATACGTTTATATCATAACTAGCTCTTCCCTACGGTGTCTCACGTGTAGGTTCCGATCCGGTGGAAATATAGAGATATTCGTTGTTTATCAGATTGAACTGTTAAATTAAACTATCATTAAATACACCTGAAGACTATAAAAGTTTTAACATAATCTGTCCAGGCGTTTTACTATTTTTGTCACATAAACAGGTATACTCTCTATAATATCTAATTTACATTTTTAGATATGTAACTTTGAAATTAATTAATTATCGAGAAGATTTTGTCATTTTTATTAACTATAAAAATAAATTCAACAAACTCTTCACTGTCTTTTCTTGCTTTTTAATATTATATTTATACAGAAATATAACGATTCATTTCCACAGTTATATTATACCTATTTAGGAAAAAAAAATCAAAACAAATCAATACAGTTTCGACTAAAACAATGAAATAATTAAAATATAAAACTACTTGATATCAGCTAGAACGGCTCTGATTTACTTCTAATGTATAAGGAACGTCTAAGAAATAAGATCCTAAAATACCTTTTAAATTTTGAAGCAGGTATAAGAGAACTTTTAAATCACTGTACGTGACAAAAGAAATTTTAAACGGATATCCGTTGCTTGCATAATCCATGCATCTGTTAATTTCGCTCGACATGGATGCTGAAGGCACATGCTGATGGATCATATTAATCTTTGCATAACTTTACGTACATATTCCAGCTCCATAATGTAGTCATCTATAATAATATGCAAAGTGTAAAACAATGTCTGCCTAATAATTTCATGTCTAAACCGCTCAACCAATAGTATTGAATTTTGGTACGGAGGCAATTTGGGGACAGATATATACCATTTTTATTAAATATAACTTTAAGGGGTTCAAATAAAGAAGTTTGAAGATCTTCCTTAGCATTATATGCATAATTTGCATCGCGACTCTCTGTCTATTGGTACGCCACAAACATAAAAACTATTTTACAGATTTTCATGCTGTTTTCACAAATAGATAAAGTCACTAATAAGGAAGGTGTATAATTTGATAAAGGTTTTGTATAAATCGTTTGAAATGTAACTATAAGTGTCGAAAAAATCAAACAGCTTGGGAGATTTAATTGAGAACGCTGCCTAACACCTTAGAGATATAACAAAATAATGTATGGTGGGATAATCACCAGTGGTATACGTCTATCTTTTAAGGATAACTCACTATTTACATTTTAACACGGATATTGCAATCCTATGATAGATAGATAAAACACGTAGACATAATCGTAATAATATGCTCTATTACTTGTGGGAAACCGGGGCGAGTGGCTAGTGTCTAAATAAACAAACATAAGAAGTCCTTGGTATCTGTAAGCTCTGTTTACTTTGCAATAAGCTCTTACGTGTGTCGAGCTATTTATGATTTCTGTCACATCTAAGGAAAGAATGTTAGGAAAATTTTGAATAAATCTTGTCGAAATTCGTTAATATTTTAAATTGCAAACCAAAGATATTGTCAATTTTGTAATATAAGATTTTATATAATAATAAAAGACATTGTCATGGATTTACTGATATTTGTTTTATAAAGGAAAAGGTTTTCAAGCGCATTTTGTCCTAATAGAATCCTTTAGTAGTAATACAATACACAACAAGATTATTTAAGAAAACATAAAACTACATTACAAAATATGCCGAACATTAACAATTATTATATGAAAATGATATTAAACCACGACAAACGCTTAGGTTATACCCCGAAATCCCCATCCTTAAACTAAAGCGTACGTGACGAAGAACAGAATCACCCGGATATGCGTCAATTTGCATAATATATGCATCGGGTCCATTAATTTTCTTCTTACAAATGCTATTGTAAACATAAGGGAATAATTTACTCAGGAATTGTTATATTTTATTTTTATAAAGTGGTAGATTAATAACAACCAATTAAAATGGTTTTAACGAAGGATGTCAATCGATGACATGAGTATAGTACACGTTATTGATATCAAAACATGGCGGTAAGATTCATAACTATTTAATCATAATTATAGCTAAATTAATATTACTACCAATGGCGTTATTGAAATCATTCGTAACTCGTAACATAGTTGCATTGGAATTAATACATTTATTTTCATTGTATATTAACATATGTAAAATTATCTGTTTTTTCACATCTATCTAGAAACGGTTAGATTATTTTAATTTTTAGAGTTTCTGGAAGAGATATCTCTTGAAAAGGAATCTTTTTTATAACGAGTTTTATTTCATTTGATGAACGATAAGTTTGTAGTAAGTGTATAATTAAATGAATAGCAATTTTGATTGAGGTGTAATTTTTTCATTTACTGTTTTATTTTAGTTTTTGCCGTTGGGAAATGCTTTAACGCACGGAGTGTGGGACTCGCTGACATTGCCAGAATATCCACTAAAACTCAGCGGGGCACGTCCTCATCCATGCATGGGGAGCCAGAGGTTCGTTGGGGCATTCATCTCTAGCTCACTGGATGAGGCCGGATCACAGATTCTCTATAAGGGCAGATGTTGTAAAAACCTCCGCCTTCTGGTTCCTACTCCCCTCTGTCGTCATTGGAGTTCTTTAGCGAGATGATGGTCTCGCAAAAGGATGCAAACGTTCTTCAGGCCTGTTCACTCACAAGTCTTCTTCTTTGAGTGCTTCTTCGACTAGCTGAGGTTGGTAGTCAGTTTCGCAAATTCCTCTCTATTTTTCGCGAGGCGAAATAATTGTGCGGCACTCGCGATTCCGGTCCACTCTCTGATATTTCTCAGCCAAGACTTCTTTCTGCAACCAACGTTTCTTCTCCCGGCTACTTTTCCCATCAAAATGAGTTGTAGAAGCTCGTATCTCTCGTGTCGTATTACGTGCCCCAGATACGCAACTTTTCTCATTTTGACGGTCTGCAAAAGTTCACGCTTCTGATTCACGCGGCGCAGAACTTCAACATTTGTTACTTTTTCAGGGCAACTGATGGCCAGCATGCGTCTAAACGCCCACATTTCGAACGCTTCTATACGTTTCCTGATGTCCTCTTTTATTGTCCAGGCTTCACATCCGTATAGAAGTATGGGCCAGATGTAACAACGCAGGAGTCGAATGCGTAAAGGGATCTTAAGATTGCGATTGCAGAGAACTTTTCTCATTTTATTTAAAGTGCTTCGAGCTATTTCGATGCGAGTCTTAACCTCCTGATCGCTGCTCCAGTTGTCATTCAGCCAAGTTCCCAAATATTTATATATTACGCACTCTCTCCACTTTTTGGCCTGCTACGACGATATCAAGGTTGTCAATGAGTAACTGACGAGTATTGCATCTATAATATCAGTCAGTGAGAGATCAGTGCCGATCAGCGACGTCAGAATATGTCGCGGCAGTCCCCAGGCTGGATATTCTGCTACCGTGTAGTGCGTTGTGTCTACAGGGGCGCTGCATTCGGCGCCGATATCTCACATCCTACAATTTGGAACAGGTATTTACCGAAGCAACTGGTAAGCACCTGTAACAATGTGTAGGATAGTGATCCGTGCCCTCTGCCCAGCGATTTCTCCAGATGAGGGCGACTCGCTCCCACAATGGCCCTGCCGGCTACTGAAGACTCGAGGTCTTCCTTCAATATTTGTATAAAAGGCGCTGTTGGCTAAAACCCTGATCCTCCTAACCTCGTCGGGGTCTGGTAATTCCCCTCTTGTCCTCGCGGTTACTCTGCACTGGTAAGCATCCGCGAGGACTTCCGCCCTTAGCTTCCATGGGGGATCACCCGCTAGAATGGTTGCTGCAATCCAGGTTTCATTTATTGTTGTTATTTCCTTAAAAATAATAACAAAATATGAGCGAATGAGTTAATCGTGCCAAGAATTTATCGGTCTGCATATTGATTCTATCTAAGGTTAAGAAAGTGTACTTTTTATCTATAAATATTTGTCGTGAACCTCAAATTTGTAATATGATTACTAACATAATGTGCGAAATTAAACGTGATCAGGTTCTATTTATAAAAATCAAAATATTATTCAAAAATCTTCCGATACGTGTTTTTGCGATCATTACAATATTTCTGTTTGATTCATTAATTACTATTAATATATACAGTTGAATTTGTAAATAGACTACGTCGCTTTCTGGTTACAACGCAACGCACAAAATAACCCTGTGCTAAAAGAAATACAAAATTATACGTTCTCATATCTTGTTATTACAACTGTTGAGCGTCGATCTTCTTTAGAGGAAACTTATAACGACGTAACTACCAAGGTTTCGCATAATGCAGGTTTCTAGTTTTTTTTTTTAAGTTAATTTACTGTAAATGTTAAATAAATATAACACTAAAACCCTAGTTAATTCGATGTTTTGAAGAAGGTTTGCTGTTTTAGATATTAATTTATGTATTAAAAAGGTGTTGACGTTATGAAAATTCCATACACTGATGGATGGTCCTGCACACCGCCCTAGGAGTCGGTTTACAGCGCCTGTTTGCGTAAGTCCTCCGTCGGATTTATCCGGGATACAAGCGGTGAATGCGAAAAATGAACCTCTGGGGCCTTATTCATGGATGAAGTGGGTTCCATTGGGCTTAAGTGGGTATTGCGAAGCCTTCTTGCTCGCCAAGTCCCATAATCCTGAACTATGGCCCTAGGTTTGTGGATACAAGCACATGCTAGCGAAAAACAAACATGTTTAATATACACGTAAGGTAATAATTAGCAGCCTATTAATGTCCCACTGCGGGGCACAGGCCTGCTCTCTCATACGAGAGAAGCTTATTAGAACATAGACCCACAACGCTGCCCTATTCCTTCACTCTCATAGTCCGATGTGACGGCAATCAGGACTGGCGGCTTAAAGTGCAGTCCGAGGCACGGGGATGAAACACAACACCAACTTCCCAACTTCGGGCAAATATTGATAAAACCTAGAAAACGTAATATCGATTTTGAACTTGGCCCGACCCGGGACTCGAACCCAGTACCTCACGACCGTAGCTGAACATGCCAATCACTAGACCATCGAGGTAGTTAATGAGATATACACGTATATTATCCAAAAAAAAGGTTGTCTGTAGAGTTGCTTTACTGACAATAATTTGACGTGATAACTTTGGTACAAGATTTTTAACTATGGACAAACAATGGAAGGAGACTGATCGCGCCTCTCTATCGCAAGTTCCATGCGTGTGGATTGTCTCTTCAGCGCAGGCAGAACATGATGATGGTTGGATGGTGACCAACGTAATAGGGCTATGAAATTAAAGCAAAATTGTAATGCCATATTTTAGGGTAAAGTCGGATCATTTATCAGGTTGTGCATACGCATTATTAACAATATACATACATAATTTTAAGAATTGTGTCAAAAATATCCTTTTACAAAAGGCATATTATTATGTTGATGATTATTTAAACGGTTAAAATGATTAGACTTGATTACAGTTGCACACAAAAGTTACATATTTAACATTGTAACTTGCCGGTTTCTTCCCAGTCACCAACGGACAGACTACTGACGATTCTAAAGCGCTTTTAGAGCCTACTTCAACAAAGAATATTTTAAACCAAAGACGTGTCACTCTCCACATTTTTTTAATAGAAATAAATGCCATTTGCCACGTTTTCGTGTAAAGCAACAGCATTCGGATACCTATTCCGGCGAGACACGCTGAATATACTTCATTGCTAGTGAAGCTTTACCCAAGACTGTCGGAAATGAATATTAATTCGGCTCTTAGTACAATTGAATGCAAACAATTGTAACCCTTAATATCTTAGTAACTAGAACTATATTACGGTAAATGTAGCATGTGTTTAAACGTTTGTGCTACTAGATTATCCAATAGATACCTAGAAGCTAAAGTTTACACGTGTTCTCATCTTTTTTCATGATATACCTTTTCGTCTAAGGTTTGCTTGTGAGAAATTATCTATTTATTATAGCTTAGTGTAAAAGAAATATGCAAAGTACAAGAGGCGGTTTTATCACTTAGTCATTCTAGTTTTGGCAAAAAGTAGTTGGTGTATATAGTCGTAAACCTTTATACAAACATATTCACAAATAATTCATACGTTTTAAAGCTGATGATTTTGTATGTTTGAACACAATAATCTCAGGAAATACAAGTCCGATTTTTAAAAGTGTATCTATATTAGATAGCCCATTTATCAAGGAAGATTATAGGATAAATATTATCACACTAAGATTAATAGGAACGGTGCACCAATGAAGAATATTTTAAAATCGGGGGTTTTCTTCCTTCTGAGTTTTCGAACTTTGCACTGCGTAAACAGTTAACGTTTTGCAGAAACCATATATCACAGAGTCGTTTCTGTATAAAAAGTCTAAAAGTTTACTAGAGAATATCTCTACCTTTTATGATACGAACATTATCTACTTCAGCATCCGCGATCGCCCTCTCTCCTACTCGCCACGCCGTTTGCACGTGTCGAGTAGGAGATTTGTATAAAAGGCTTCCCCCAGAGTTTTCACATTTCGCCTTAGACTCCCGAACGGAGTAGATCTAGTAGATGGTACTAAGCGCGACTTGTAATCATTGAACTAAAACTCTGCAGAGCCGAAGACCCAACCAGCAATATTTGAATGACCCAAGACCGGGAAATCAAGATCTTAAGATTGAAGATCTAAACCCTAAGAACCCCATACAGTTTACTGCGCCCGGATTTACCAGACCCTGAATGCCTCCTCAACAAAAGCAATATGTTTTTTTACATATTTAGACGAATCTAATATCATAAATATTTTTGTTCAAAAGATTTTAGTAGGTAGCTAACATATCAATAAAAATACAAAACTTCTTCAAGAAAACGACCTCCATAGATATATTACATATTAATACACCCCAGTAGGCAATAAAAGCGTAGTAAAGATTACTCAGGCATTAACTCTCTGGAGCCTTATATAGCACATTCACTTTCATATACATAAAGATAAATAAAATTTATTAGGATTCAATACTATTGGTAATTTGGGAATACATTTGGGTTAAATATACATGTTAGGTTATCCCAGACTTATATAACAGTTGATATTTCATTCTATTATTCAGGACTAAACAAAAAAAGTTTTTATATATTTATTTTAGAGTAATTTTCTGTGTTTTATAAAAATATATCTCTTCACACAACTTTATAGAAAAATTGTACGAACGGAGGAGTATAAAATTTTTCACAGTTATAGTTTGTATAGAGAAAGAGTACAAAAGTTCCATAAAAAACACATTCTACCCACACGTATGTAGAATAACTATGCATATTTCTCAATTGCTGACAATTATGTCAAATGTCGTAAGGTTATATTAAAAAGTTTATATTGTCAAAAGCACTAAGGGAGGTTACATTAGAAAAGTTACTGTGGCGGTTAAGTTTTCTTAAAATTTTGTTTGAGTTCTATGTAACGTTATTATTTTTACCCTAACATAAGCTTTCTCCTGAGTATAACAAACAGCAAGCAAAAGAAATATCGAAATTGATCCAGCCGCGCACGCGTGATGCCAGGACACCTGGGGCATTTTGGAATAGACTATTGGAATAACTTGAAATGGTAGGTGCTAGAGTTATAATATTATTTATTTTTTCACAATAGAACCTTAATCGCATGTGTGACCACTAGTTAAGTATAAATAGATAGGAAAAAATAAGCAAATGTATTAAAAGTAGCTATTATTTTATTGTATTTTATGCAAGCGTTACGCACCCAACGATTGGCCTCCGATGTGGCAGATTTCCGAATGATTTTCGAAATGAAATTACAGCAGTGCTAAATATCTATAGATCTTACATTTTTGTGCCTATTCAATGTAGTCGGGTTGTGCCTATTCGATTGATTTTGAACTTTGTGCAGCGGTAATAAAGTGCAAATCGACTCTTTGACGTTAGCAACACGCCCACGTTGCTTAGACAACAATGAGTACTTGTAATTTATTATTAACTTTATTGAATAGCAATAAAGATCAAATTGAATCTACATTTTAGTTAGAAAACGTTTGTATGGGAAACAGAAAAGTGCTATTTCTAGGATTTTCCCCTGCAATTATACGAACTTTTTTCACCGTAACAACCATACTTGGACTTCAACGAACATTTAAAATAAAGAATTGTCAAAATGGACCCAGGCGTTGTTGAGTTACGCGGTTACCAACACATTTTGTGATTCATTTTTATATTATATTTTGTGTAAAAAAAATATTTTGTAGAAAAACAATGAAACGAAAACCGTAAATATAATTTGAGTATTGCTTGTTATTATTACACTTAAAAGTTTAATCCAAAAATAACGTTATCAAAAATTTTAACTAATTTCCGGTGTTTCTTATCGTCCGAAAAATACCATCTTTTCTTTAGGAAAATATGTTCTTTCTTTTCGGATATTCAACACGATATTTTAACCTGCGCATAATAAGAAAATGTTTTATAATCCTCAGTGCAACAACAGTATTTTTACAAAAGTATTTGCCATTTCTTTGTTTGAAGAAAAATATTATAACGATATTCCATAGAATCTGTTTCCACATCTCCTCGATAACAGGCTGACAAGTTTTGCGACAGCCTCGTCGATTTCCTAAGCCTCAACTCCCTAGAGGAGAATCGTAATGAATATTAACATCGCAGGCGGTGGGATCCAACAGCTTGCGTGTTCGAACATTTCCACATAAGTCTTACAATTATAGACCTTATTCTGGAAGTCATAGGGTTTATGCTTTATGTTTCTTGTAAATTAACGTATGAATTCATTGTGTGTGTACAGACTGCATCCGTTAGTAATATAGAGCTGATATAAATCCTGGTAGAATAGGCTGCATCTAAACAAGAGCTACAAAGGCTGACAAGACAAAAGTTTACGTATCCCAAGACAAAAGACTGTTATTTAAGGCATACAATGTATTTTAGAAATTTTGGTATCTTGATTTCTATTTAAAATCCCTCATACATAATTTCAGAGACATATTTAAAATGTTAATGTTTTTCAACTAAGATAGACTTTCCAATGATAAAAATACTTTAATTTTGTTTTTAATTCTGAACATATAAATGTTTTAACGTGCATTTTGTTTCACTTCTTTTTTCCTTGCCTTATCACGATAATATAACGAAGACAGACAGTATTAAATATCCATCAAAGAACAAATACTATATAAATCATAAAAATTGATCTATTCTTCAAACTTGCCAAAACAATTTAATTAGATAAAATACACTGTAGTGTGGTTGTGTGAACTTACTGAGACATCATTATACTCCTCATTACTGCAACCCTCCTTGACAATGACCAATAAAGACATCGCATTCACCAACATCCACAGGTTTTTGGTACATTGTACCTATGTAAGCCTAATAAAGTCTTAAAAACTTCACTCTTTGCTCAATTTCAAAGAATCTTCTCATTTTGTATTTTCAATGCAATTTTCGATCATTTACCTGCTAAAGTGTTAACTAGTGTAATACTGTGATAGTAAAATAAAAATTAAAATTAACGCGTCGAGTGTTTAAAGTGTTTTCTTAGAAACAATTATTTGGGGTCGGCCTTCCTCGTTTTTAGCCGCCAAGAGCTCCAGTCTTGGGTTGTCTGTAGGGGTACAATAGCTCAGATCTTTGGACACGGTTGTCCACCACGTGGCGGTCTTCCTCTTTCCCTCTTCCTATCTGAAAGCGCCAGAGCTAGCTTAACTACGTGGTCGTTTCTGCACCTCATCACGTTTTGTTTTACAAAATACTTAAATTCTAGATAGAGATGTTTGCAGATTTGTATTCGATTGCATAAAAATATCTGTGAATAGTTTAAATTCTTATTAAAATGTTGTATAGTAAACTCCTGGTTAAGATTAATCACAGTTTGGCATTATGAAGAAAATGAAGCACAGTAAACCGTTATTTCAGGAATTATATGACTCTGGGATAGGTTTAGGAAAGTTGGCAATGTTTTATATCCACGGGTGGTTTTCTGTTAGATAACTGAGACAATTGGTCTTACCACAACCTTAAACTAACTTATTTTGTTGTTGTTCAATTCAGTGTAATTATTTTTTCGCTCCGAACTGTTAATATGAAGACTCTTAAATGAATATAGATAAATTTCAGTGTTTAATTAATCTTAAAATGCGAATACTTTGCCCCTAATATTGCACCTATCTGATACAGGCTTTAATATTTCAAAACCAAACACCGGGGATAGAATTACGCGTGAACTCAAACCACTATGTAATTAGGAAACGTATGGGTTTCAATATAATTCATCACGTCTACTCCTTTAATGAGATTTTCCAATTCAACTATTATCCGCACACACCTGGCATAAAGCACAATAAAATTGTAATAACACTAATGGCATTCGCATGTCTTTATTTATTTAGTGTCTCGTAAACCTAACTTTATTTCAAATAGTTTGGGAGCTGGTGACCTGTATTTACAACTCAATGCAGCTGATTTCGTTTTCGCAAATCAGTGCAATTGCTATATGTTAAGTAAACTTAAAATTAAAAACATCCTTTTAAAATAAATACAGTTTAAACTTCAACAGTTTTTCAATTTATTTTATTTTCATTACATTTACAATAACACTTGAAAACTTGTAAGTGTATTATTCTATCTATTAGTTGTTAAGTAGTTTAGTTGTTTTGGAAGATGTATTGGAAATGGTAATTTCAGTGATTCATTAAAAAATGGATCGCTTTCTGATATTATTGATCTAAATCTATGATTTTTTTCTAAAATGAAGGTATTGCGACAACCAGAGTTTACCATCTTGAAAATTTAATATTAGGAAATTTTATAATAAATATTACAATAGGAAATTATATCGTTTTAATAACTATGTATATACATGACTGTATTTATAATAAAAAATGTATATTAAGAAAATGTGTTCTTTTATCGTCGTCGTCGTTTTTTTCTTCAATTACAAAAAAGATTTTGGGATTTACGATTCGCGTATGAAAAATTTCGAGGCGATGTAAAAAAGGAAGCAGCATGCCTACCCGCAGCAAAGCAGCGTGATGGATCTATGTTCTGGATGCTTCTCTCCTGTAATTGAGGAGAACCGCATCCAGTAGTCGGACGTCAACTGGCTGTTACTTCTTCTTCTTTTAACGGCCATCAGGTCTGACAGACACACAACTTCGCCAGTGTCATGTTAATTGGAGAAGGCACATAGGTGATTGTACCGTTTCTGTGATTGCCAAACAAAATTTTGATAATCTACAAATTCTACATGTGTACCTTATATTATTTACCACCAATAATAAAAAAATAAAGGTTACGGACAACACCATACAACACATGATGAAAATTTGCAACTTAATTCTATTACATTTAATTAATTTACAAAAAGACTTACAATAAGAACTATATACAAGGGTTATCAAATACTCAACATTTAAAGGAAAAGAACTGTAGAAGGAATAATGTTATATATCGGATGGGAAATTTTAGGAAACTTGAAAATGATATGGGAAACAGTGTCTTCGTCCAGGCCACATTCACAAATTGAATTGTCCATGATCCGGAGTTTCGCTAAGCGGACAGGGGAACACAAATGATTGACGCATTCGTGAAATAGTGGATGTTAAAGAGCGATTTATATATTGCAGAGGCATATTTGGCTGAATAGCGGCATAATATTTGCCCTTAACCAATTTTGATGAAATCCAGAATGTGTTCCAAGACTTTTCCATGTAAGACTTGGAAAGCGAACTTATATCATGTGAGAAGAATTGTGTAAGAGAACCCAATCAAGCAAAACTGATAAATTCCTTTGAAAACATGAGAACAAAGCATCTCTGATTCTGATATAACGTTGTCACTTACCTCAAAACAAGTCACTTTAAAAAACAAAATTAAAATTCAGCAGCTCTTGGTTTATAACCTAATTTATTAAGGTGCGCTTTGTTTTTCGATTTCACGTTGAATATTATAGCGTTTCATTTTATTAACGTTATAGTTGAAACTTTATGATCCTTCGCAAACACAATTTTAGGGCCTACTAATTTAATATAATCTGATTTTGGGGCACGTGTTGAAAGTATTATAAATTTTGATGAAATACAGCGGCTTTTACTTACATCGGCTCGTCGTAAACAATATTACTTGTAGGTTTAGAGGGATGAATAATTTTGAACGTTAATATTTCGTGGTGAGTTTAAAGCTACTAAGAAACAGAAGGTGATTTATTACTTGTACAAAAAAGATTCCGTACGTTTAAATTCTATTTTTATATATTTACATATGAATAATTATAATTATTTATAGATTAATTTATAATGAATTGCAATATTTTGATAGATGGAGGACAAGTGGAAAAGGTCAAATAATTTGTATCTTCTTCTTTGTCGCTTCACTCTTGTCAGAGTGGTCGTGGTTACCACATTCCCGATGCAGACAGTACTCGCTTTACGACGCCGCGCCACCTCCGCCTATTTGCCGTTAACCGGGCGCATTCGTGCACGGGAGCACCTACCGCAGCCTTTATTTGGTCTGTCCATCTCATCGGGGATCTCCCTCGTGGTCTTGTGCCTTCTACCTTCCCTTGAACGACAAGACGTTCTATGGAGTAATTTCCACGCCGACTAACATGCCCAAAAAATTTTATGATCCGACTGCGCACTTGAGTGGATAGGCGCTCTTTAATGCCAAGCTCATTCAGGATGGAGGCGTTTGTTCGAAACTCAGTCCAAGAGATTCCGAGCATCTTCCTCCAACACCACATCTCCAAAGCGTCTATCTTGTGGCTTTCGGTTTGTCGTAGGGTCCATGTTTCAGCGGCGTACAGGAATATGGGAAACACCAGCGATTTTACGAGCCGAACCTTGGTGGCTTTTGTGATGTTTCGGTTCCTCCATATTTTCTTCAGCTTGTCCATTGCACTTCTACTCATAGCCATGCGTCTCTTGACTTCATCTTGGCAGCCTCCTCGGTTCGAGATAAGAGCTCCAAGGTAGACGTATGATTGCACGACGTCACAGTGTGCTATTTCTGTGAGGCTTGGCAAGTTTTCGTTGGCTCTGTCGACAATCATCATCTTGGTTTTGTTGTGGTTTATCTTCAAACCAAAGTCTAGGCTTACACGTTCCATTTTTTGGAGAAGTTCTTGCATGTGGCTACTACTTGTGGCAAAGAGGGTAGTATCATCTGCATATCGTAGATTGGCAATTTTGTATCCGCCTACGGTCACTCCATCCGTCCAATCCTCAAGGGTTATACGCATAATTAATTCTGTGTACGTATTGAACAAGAGTGGAGAAATTATGCAACCCTGTCTGACTCCAGCGCTAGGGTGGAAGGTGTCCGAGAATATTTCATCAGTTTTCACCGATGCAGTACCATCTTCGTAGAGGCGTCTAAGTAAATGCACTAGATGTGTAGGTGTACCCATTTGCAATAAAGTGTCCCACAGTTTAGGCCATTTCACCGAGTCAAATGCTTTCGAAAAGTCCACAAAGCAGATATAAGCGGGCTTGTTGAACTCTCGAGACTTTTCAATGATCTGGCGGACAATTAAAATTTGCTCTCTGGTTCCTTTACCTTTAACGAAACCTGCCTGTTCTGGTGCTATTTCCTTAGATAGGAAGCTTTTCAGCCGTTCATTAAGGATATGTAGCATTATCTTACTGGCATGTGATATTAGTGCAATTAATCGGTAGTTGTTGCATTTCTTTGTTGAGCCCTTTTTGTGCAGTGGAACGAATACTGAGTGAGTCCATTCTTTGGGCCAGATACCCGTTTTCCATATCTGTTTGCAGAGTCTGAGGAAAATGGATACACCAATTTCTCCCAGCGCTCTTATGGTTTCTATCGGGATATCATCTTTTCCGGTAGCCTTTCCATTTTTAAGATGATTGATAGCCGATCTAACTTTGCTTCTAAGAATTTCTGGCTCTAACTTACATTAATTCTTGGGTTCAATTTTAACAAACTCCTCTGACTTGTCGTCCAAGAACAAAGACTGGCAGTAGTCTTTCCAGACATCTGATATGCTTTCTAACTCACATTGCACTCTTCCTTCACTATCTTCTATGGCCCAAGAATTGGAAGATAGGGTTTTAGTTATAGAGCGGATTTTCTTATGTAGATCTCTGGACTCGTTCTTATGTGAGTGGGTGGTATAATTTGTATAGTTTGGATCAAAATTTACAAAAATGCAACATGGCAAAATGATATTGAAAAGAGAGTGAATGTAGGAAATGTGGTAAATAGTTCTTTGCACTCCTTTATGAATAGCCAGATGGTGCCTCAAAAGGCCAGACTGGCTGTGCATGCAGGAGTGTTGCCAACACTTATGTATGGTAGTGAAAGTCGGGTATGGCAGTAGAAGCATATTGACTATTTGAACGGGTACATATCACGATGGCGATTTTTAATTTTTAATTTTGCCGATATTTCGACCCAGTTGCATGTATCGTGGTCACGACGATACTCAGCCGTACCCGTTTAAACAGTCAATATGTTAATAAACCACGAAAATTTAAGTTTAAAACAATTAGTAGAAGCATAAAAGGAAAATAAATGCGGTAGAGATGAGAGCGTTGAGAAGTATCAGTGGATTGAAACTTACTTACTAATAAAGTAAGAAATAGTGTGATAGAAGAAAGTTATGATATAAAAGAAGACGTAGTGACTAATTGATTAAGGTATGCTTACATGGTTTGGGTACGTAGAGAAAATGAATGAAAGAAGATTGACAAAAAGGATTTATGAGTCAAGAGTGAATGGGAAAGTTGGAAGGGGATAACGAAGGTGAACGTTTCCGGACCAAATCGAGGAGATTTTGAGTAATGGCCAGGCCAAGTGTACTGTAAACCGACGAACTTGTAAGCAAGGGTAATGAGAATGAAAGAAGCGAAGGAGATGTGCAAGGATCGTGGCAAGTGGAAGGACGTGGTCTCTGCCTACCTTTATGGGAATGAGGCTATATATGTATGTATAGAATTATAATTGAACTACAATAGTCATATAATTTGTATTATTAATATGACAAAAACTAATAAGGTATATAAGTAATAATACAAAATTATTGATCAAAATTTGAGTTAATGTCACTTCAAAATACTACAAGATTAAAACTTAAAAAAACTAACTTACTGTTTGAGTAACTCTTTTAGTGATGTTTTTTATTTCTTCACGTTGTCTCGTCAGCAAATGTAAATGAATATAACCAAGTACCAACTCCTATGGGATTTAAAAAGAAAAACACACCGACTATCACGTTTAAATAAAATTTTATTCCGCACTCGCTGGGAACTTTCATTAAACTAATTTTATAATTCCGCCCGAGTTAGTTACGGGTTATTAAAAAGTTAATCTAGACAATACCAGTTGTTACAACGGTGGGGTTTTACTAACGTACACTACTCAGGCTTGCTTTTACCCTCTTTTTATTTTATTAGCAAGGTTTTTCTTTCTGCTTTAAGCTTGCCATATTATTAAGAAACGAAAGATGTGACGCGTTTCTCACAACGATGATGGGACTCGCTCCATGCGATCATATACAATACTATCTAATACTCGCGTATTTTTAAATGCCCTATACTTAAATATATACCACATGATACCTCATCATGGTTGTCTGGAAGAAATCGCAACTGTGCAATAAGACAGGCCAGTAGTACACTAAAAGTACCTAATTCTAAGTAATTGTACATTTCTTTTTAGCGCAGTGTTCAATTAAGCCTATTATCTATCTACTATCGGAGTATGAGGAAACCCATTCTTAGAGAGTCTATAGCTCAATAGTAATAAGTAAGCCTAATATAAAATCAACCGAGGGAATAGTTTTGGAGACCTCGCATTTAGTGTTGGTTCGTGGCCTATACGCCTTGATTCCACGGCAAAACCGAGCAACCTTTCTTTAGTGATCGTCTACGTTACGATAGAAGTAACTACGCCGAATTTAAAATCAATCCGATCTATGGTTTCGAAGATTTCGTGGTAAGTGACTAGTATTTTGCATTGTACGTAATAAAATACTTCATGACGCAGAAACTATATTCTATTTAAACTAGCTGTTCCCGTCGATGACACCCGTGAAGTTCGTAATCTCGTGGAGTTATGTGTAAAGTCATTATTTTTCGAATCGAATTGTCAATCTAAACCATTCTCGAATTCACCTGAAGACACAAAATAAAATTTAACAGAATCGGTCCAGGAGGCCCTTCACTGACATAACACGTACATAAGGATTGTATATATTAAGATTTGGGTATCTCTTTTATAAACGGTTTCCTATATGTAGTTTGTGGAATAAGACAGCCTTTGCATACTATTCCTTCAATCAATATAAATATATATGATCAACATATTTCAATCATGAAGCTGTGATTCTACGTCAAAAACAATGTAGGCATAAATCTATATTAACGTTTTTGTATGTAAGTACTTGTGCATGTTATAAATGTTTTCTTACAAAAAATACTGGAATGATTAAAAAATAATCCTCATCAGAAAGCTGCATTTTCACTGAGCGATATAGGACAAAGTAATATAGCACTTTCTCAAAAAAAAAATACGGATCCCTAAGTAAAATGCATTTACACAACGTGTGAAAAAATGAGTCACAAAAAATCTGTCATCGAGTGCGCTGCGGAAACTATTAATGATAAAACAAAAAAATATTACTACACTACAAAATAAAATAAAACCAGTTTATTTTCATAACAATTTCTTACTTAACAAATAATATGTTGAGATCTTCTAGTAGGTATTGAGATATCTGTGTCAGAATAAGAAAATATCGCCCTCCCCAAAGTATTAGTTACAAAGTTATAAAAATAAAAGATTTAAACTCAATATTTATATTTAATAAATAAAAATTTGCAAGCTTATCTGTATGTGTGTGTGTGTGTGTGTGTGTGTATGAAGGAGGGAGAGAGTGAGAGAGAGCGAGAGAGAGAGAGAGAGTGTGCGTGTGTTTGTATGTGTCTGATTATCTGTGAGATACTACTATACCCAGAGCATTAAGTAAGTAAGTAAGTAGCAGCCCATTAACGTCCCACTACTGGGCACAGGCCTCCTCACTCCGAAGAGCGAGGGTTTTTAGAGCATAGACCCACCACGCTGCTCCAGTGCGGATTGGCAGGCATAGTACACAAGTGCACTCTCTATTCCTTCACTCTCATAGTCCGATGTGACGGGAATCCGACACGACCGGAGAGAGATCAGGCGCAGGACCGACGGCTTAACGTGCTCTCCGAGGCACGGGGGTGGATCACACCGCCAACTTCCCAACTTCGGGCAAATATTGAGAAAATCTTAATAGAAAACTCAATATTGATTTTTGAATTGGCCCGGGACTCGAACCCAGGACCTCATGTCTGTAGTCGAATATGCTAACCACTAGACCAATGAGGCAGGCAATGAGCATTAAGTGTTTCAATTTAATAAGGCTTCAGTATCATCGCAGTCAAGCTCATTTAACCACTTTGCTACTGTCCTTTTACAATCATAGCTGTTAACAGGATAGATTTCTACAGTATCATAAAACCTTTAATATCTACAAAGACTGTGACACCACATATCTAACTACTGTAATTATACTACTGTAACTACATTTTACATATTAAAAGTTAATAAAAGTGCCGACAATTATCAAAACATTTTATTCACAACTCTGTATTAATCCTTATCTTATTAAGTATATTTTATTAAAGACCATTTCAATACCTATAAAATACTTTTTAAATGGTACATTCCATTCAAAAGATATAACGAATATTAAAATGTCAACCTACGTAACCTAAATAAGTCCAACGAGCATTGCTAGTATTGTTTAAAATCATATCGTGTTCTAATATTTAATATTTCTATTTAATTTTCCAAATTATTTATTTCTATTAAGAGAATGTATATAAGATCAATATCTAGTAACACTCCTTTGTGTTGCAGATGACATTATTTCGTAGCCTATTGGCATGTAAATTAACAGTGGCTATTAAATTTGCATTCTAATTAAATGACGCCATCTTAGAACTCCCGGTGCCCTTTACCGAATTTTTACTACAATTTTAGTATGATTGAATTTGTCCAAAGTTACTTACGATTAATGCCTTAAGATATGCAAATACGTTTTTAACTTCGTGCGCAAAAAATTTCGAATCTTGTCTTATTGAATAAATGTAACGAAATGAAAAAAGTTTGAACAAAAATACACTATAGAATTATTACTTTCTTATGGCAGTTATAGAAATTTTTTAATAAAGCTGATTCACTGGTGTAGTGGTCAGTATGTTCGGCTACTGTTATGAGATTTGCGCAAAGCCGGAAAGTTGGTGGTGTGCTCCATCCCCTAGCTTCGAAGGTTACGTTAAGCCCTCGATCCTGCACCTGATCTCACTCCAGTCATGATGAATTCCCGATGTATGGGACTACGAAAGTAAAGTAATAGAGAGTGCACTGATGTAATATGTCTGTTACTCCCAAATTGTGGATCTATGCCCTAAAACCCTCTCTCCTATAAGTGAGAAGGCCCATCAGTAGGTCTTTGATGGGCTGCTATTTACCTTACCTTTTTACTTAATAATAATAAAGTGTGTTATTTAAATAACGTTTTTGTTGCGAACCCAGTAAAACTGATCTGGCTTAACTAGCCTGAACGTGATGGTCACTGTCGTTCAGAAAAACATATAAATAAGGTTTCACTTCAATTCAATCTTCCAATAGATAAATAGATTAATTACGCATACAATATCCAGAATATACAAAATTACAGGAACACTTAAATAGTAGTTTAGAAATCACAGCATGCAATCAAGCAACATTAAATAGATTAAATATCGAAAACTTTGAATATATTAAAGAATCACATGCCAGTAACAATATGTTTTAAAATGAAATCTTAAACGTGAACGAACTAAACGTGATGGTTGGCTTGTAATCATCATCACATCAGGCATCACTTTTCCAAAACACGGTCGTAAAAAGTTTTAATTTCAAAAACGATCGATATAGATCCAGTATTCTAAGATTATTTGCCTTTATTATGATATCCATATTAGTTGTAACATTTTGGAAAACGTATTTAAACAATTATTTTTGTAATGTTTCTTTAATACAAATGTATAAGCACTTAGAATAATATATCTGTCCTTTAACACACTTGTTTTCCAATGGTGTTAATTATTTTGAAATACGTTGAAATGATAACAAATTGTAGCATAAAACTCAATGCGAAGAAATTTTGTTAAATGACTTGCTTCGTCTAAATTCGGAAAGGAAGAAATAAGAATTTCCTCGTATTCCAGTGGGATCAGGAACTACACGAATGACATACAGCTAGTATTCGATGTCCCTTTATGCACCATGGCATTGTAATACCTTGTAAATACATTCAGAAATCTGATGTTATCATACGTGCAAATAATTTTATTCCCTCTGACCGCTGCAGACCCTACGCGTGATAATGCATTATTTATGCCCCCTAAGACATTTGAAATGAATGCAGATACTGACACGAAAAGAAGGTAGAAAGCCATATCTCCTTTTGTTTTCACCAGTGTTGCTAGGTTACATTTATTTATTTAATACTTTTTGTACATCACAATTATTTGTTTTACTTTTAATCACACAGCGTAGATTTATTACATTGTTATGATCTAGATTGAATACTTAAAATTAGACTATGACAGAACGTTTTATGAAACAAAAACTAACAGAGTAAATTTAACTTTTACGAAAGGTGCAGGGGAGTGGCCTCCTTCTGTGAAACTGTTATTTTGCTGAAGGAGGTACGTGAAAGGTACAGGGAGAACACTGTGGACGCTTTTCTACTACGGCACAGGACGTTGGGAGGAAGAAGGCATAGACTTGCGCTCCTCCAACCTCCTTCTTAAGTTTTCCAGAGGAATCTTCCGAAGTGCCAGGGTAGATTACGTCAACCGATGCTCTGGTGCTCCACAAAATGATGCGGAGGGTCTCGCTGGGTTTTAGTGGGTATTCTGGCTTATCAGCGAGCCCCACACTCCCGATAAGATTTTAATTTGGTCAGGTCTAAGGCATCTCCCCGCAAAAAAAAACATACATATAAATAACTAAAATTTTTAATACAAGAAGGCGTCGCTAGGTTTTGGTGAGTACTCCAGCCCAGCCAGTTACTATATTCTCTGCTTCCAGGCAATGGTGTTGAAAAGCATTTTCCAGGGGAATAAAAGTAGATATCTATCGTGGAGCTGAAATGACAGGACTCATAGCTCACACCGGTTGCTGGAAGCCGATGGTTACAAACGGCATAAGATCGTTTATTATAGAAATCTTGATCAAATAGTGGGCGTCTATCGATCGAGTTGACGATGATGATAGAAACCTATTCGCAATTTTATGTAACTGCCTCATTGATCTAGTGGTTAACATGTTCACCTACATGAGGTCGGTCCTGCGTCTGATCTCATTCCGGTCGTGTCCAGATTCCCGTCACTTGGATTATGAAAGTAAAGGAATAGAGTGCACTTATGTACTAGACCTGTGCCCAATAGTGGGACGTTAATAGGCTGCTACTTATCTTTCCTTTTTAATGCTATGGTGTATATTGCCAATTCTGTTTCTATATCATCAAGCGCTGGCAACACTAGCCTCGACGACAAAACGTGCATCGTGAATAAACAAAAATAAAAATCCTATACATATTGAACAGTATATTTCACACTTTGCCGAGAGCCCTGTAACTGGGATATATTATGACACTCTTGTATATTGATTCATCTTTTTTGGTGGCAATGTTTTACGTCTTTTTTATTTTTTGTAAACAGAATCTTTGTTTGTAAACGATACGAAACAATGCTGTAGTTTTTATTTGTTTTTATATCGGGTTTCATTTTGGGAAGCGCAAAAAGTTTCGGGGGACATAATGTATAAAGTCAGGGATGACAGGGTTATTTTGGCGCGCTGTATATTTTTTTTATTTTTTCGTGCATTGGATACGAGGCGTTTGGGAACTTTTTGCGCCTTCAATAGTGAATTCTGAAGTCAACCGTCGCAATGATTTTACTGATATAAAACGATAGTCTTAAGAAAACGTTTCGGTTTGATTTGTCCATTGTTTGTTTTTTATTGATTGCAATTAAAGCTTTTAAATAAGGCTTGTCAGAATTTTTTGCGGTGAAATCTTATCACCAATAGGTCAATGCACCTTTTTTATTTAATATATTTTTTGTTAACATTGACGTCATCTATAATTTTATAACAGCTACACATACATTTTTATATGTTAATTTTTTTAAGGAGAGCTAACTTTGGATGAAATTCATTGTTTTGTTTGATTAGCTATGCATTATTATTATTATATTATAATGCACTTTTATAGCTCCCAGCTTTTTTAGCTTTAAAAACCAGAGCGTCATATATTTCTTTTATTCCAGTAAATATTTCAATTCATTCTTGTGTATTATAAGTACGTTTAAAGATTGACTTGTTTCTTAAGATTGGCAATTTATAACCTTTTTTATGCTTACCAATATTTGTTCCTTCAGTCTCTCTAATGAGGTGCAGACGGAGTTGCCCGGATCAGCTAGTAATAAGTAAAATAGGACGTAACCCTATTTCCCGTCAAAATTAACACGTCGCGTTATCGTAATGAAATCAAATAACTAGATGAACAAAAAAAAACACTTGATAGCACAAAAGGCAATGTAAAAAGTGGCGGCTGGCTTCAAGCCCGCCATGGATTTTAGATTCCAATCAATATTTCATCGTCACGGGCAGCCGGTCACCGCGTAACATCAGTGTTCCGGTTACAACGGCTATAGAAACACACGCAGTCATGTTAAACCTAAAGTATTTTACCTATATGTTTATGAAACGTCTTTACGGATTTTAATTGGACATTTATTTGTAGATATCTGATAATATAAAGAGTTTTCCCACCTTTATTATGGAAAATAAAATAAAATAAAATCCAATGAAACAGGACGGCCTGATAAACAGTCTTATCGGCGTATTTAAGTCCCATACTTAAGTATTCTCAGATGAATTTGCACGTCAGCTAATATATATATCAAACACCAAAATGGTTACAACTAATGCCCGTTATAGACTTTGAAATCAATCAAATGATGTGTCCTTAAACTATTTAAAAACCCTAAATTCGCACACATCATGAGATCATCGAAAATATTCCTATGTATGGCGTCCAATTACAGAAGAATTAGATATCGTAGTTTTGTTTGTGTGCCTTTGTATGTATATATTTATCTCTTATAAAAATAGATAATGACGGACTTTTTTGTACATTTATACAATACTTATACATCCTTTTATAATTTGTTATATCTTTATGAGATTATTATATTATATGTGTATCATCGTAGCTACATCGAAAGTTCATATTTTACGAATTTTGAATGATAAAAATAGTGCGGAATTTACTGCGCATGCCTCAAATTGATGTATGATTCAATTCTTCACACGATTTATTAGAACCCATTTTCTTCAATTTATTTTTTAATACTTTGTTTAGTTTCGAAGGTTTATTGTGATTTTGATCGCATATCTAAACTTATTTTTAAGCTATAATATAATTTGTGTTTGTTGTCATAAATAAATGTCAACAACAGTATATTTCATATGATTTTAAACTAAATATTAACGTTTGTATCGAACTTTCGATCCCTGTCTGATGACAAAATTGTATACGCATTGTGGAACCAAAGCATGGCATTTCCACCCGTGTTTTAATCACAGGGCGAATATTTCATACTTTTGGCCCTAGGTGCGTGATATAAGGTATATTGTATTATATTATTAATTACCTACCTCTCGAATAAAAATGAAAAATAACCGCCTTAATTTATGCGAAATACTAAATCCGAAATAAATTTTATTCTCAATGCAACTCCATTACTTTTTGTACTAGGTATACACGGGTATGAATAGTAGATGTACAACAGTGCAAAACTGTGCAACAGTATTTGCTAAGTTTACATAAATCACTCTATTGTTCAATCTTTCAGATTTACGGAGGAGCTAAAATGCAATCCTCATAGTAAAATCTCCTATTACAGCTTAAATAATTCAAAAAGAACTCTTTCTTGTGATGTCACTTTTGTAGTTTCCGATTCCTTGGGGAATTATGAGGAACTCTGTTATTTATCAGATCGAAGTGTCAACTTAAAACATTCTAGAATTCACTTAAATACACATAAAATTTCATTACAATTAGTCTAGCCGGTTAGGGCTTCAGTCTAGTCATAGCATACTCATATATTTTTGGGCAACAGATGAGATAAAACATATTATGCGAATAAATAATATCTGATTAAGCCACTGCTTTGGGTGAAAAAAATGTATTTTTATTAGCGATTTAATGTTCCGCTTTTCTTACTATTACTTCACACTGTATCGTCGTCGTCTCAACCGATGGACGTCCACTGCTGGACAAGGGTCTCTCTTAATGAAATCCAATGGGCCCGACCTTCCAGCGGCTGCCAGCAACCCACCTGATATCATCGGTCCACCTGATGTGGAGTCTGCCGACGCTGCGTTTTCCGGTGCGAGGCCGCTACTCTAGCACCTTCGGGTCCCAACGTCCATCGGTTCTGCGTACTATGTGCCACTTCGGCTTTGCAATTCGGTAGACTACGTCGGTGACTTTAGTTCTCCTACGGATCTCCTTATTTCTGATTTGACCACGAAGGAAAACCCCGAGCATAGCCCTCTCCATTGCCCGCTGAGTGACTCTGAGCCTTCTTACGAGCCCCATAGTCTGTAGAACTATAGACCTATCGCGCTGCTATGTCAAGTCTACAAATTGTTCTCAAGAGCCATAACGAATCGTCACGCTCGCAGGTTCGACGACTTCCAGCCTCCCGAAGAAGCCGGCTTCCGAAAAGGCTTTAGCACATAGACCACATACATACGCTGCGGCAGGTTAAACAGAAGACTGAAGAGTATTGCCGGCCACTTTGCTTGGCGTTTGTGGACTATGAAAAAACCTTCGATTCGGTGGAAACCGGGGCCATATTGAAATCTTTACAGAGATGCCGAATCGACTACCGGTATATCCATGTGTTGAAGTGTTTATATGAAAACGCCACCATGACGATCCGTGTACAGAACCAAAGCACAGCGTCTATCCAATTGCAACGTGGAGTGCGACAGGGAGATGATCTCCCCGAATCACACTGTATATTTTGTTAAAGTGATTAATCGTACATATATAAATTTTTTAGTTATCCGGTCAAGTTAAAATAAATCTTTTTAGATCTATAGCTTGATATTAATAATTTCTAAATGTTAAATCATTAATTAATTTTACTAATAATTGAAGAATGCTTTTGAAAGCTCACGTAAAAGGTTTAAATGTGTGTTTCTATGTAATAAGTTTAGGTTTTTAGTCTTAAATGGTCCAGGCTTCATTTTTTTATATATATTACTTGTTTAATGATTGATGGCTTTAGTTTACTTGTAATATAACGCATGAAGCTGTCAACTAAGTTATTAAATATTTAATGCGACAAGAATGTTTATAGCATATTTTGCGCTAATAGCATCGCGGTGTTAACTGCAAGAGAAATAATTTAAAAGATCGTATTTTAAACGCATGTTGTATCTAGATTTATAGCGATTTTAACGTTACGAACGAAATTAACCAATATAGTATTGAATATACAGTGTATATTTGCGTGAAGTTAATTGAAAGTCTTCAGATATTTATAGCATTACTGTATGAACGCCAATACTTCATCGCGAAAAGGTTAGCTGCGAGCGTTCAGCGTCTATACGTCAAAGTGATTTTGTTTTGCTTTTTGCCTTTAAAATTGGAAATCTGTAAGTTATTAGACGGTTAGTTAATAGTTTTTCTTGTATGAGTTATACATAAGAGTAAGGACTGCATGTTTTCATATGTATGATAAATCAAACGTTATTTTAGTAATAGAAAAGTGGCAGGAATGCCAACCACGTCTCTCTATAGTTTAAAGAAATATTATTTGTACGATTACAACATCCTATTTCTCTAGAAATGTCATTTAACTGCCTTATTGGTCTAGTGGTCAGCTTGTTCGGCTATAGACGTGAGGTACTAGGTTAACGTGCTTTTTCGGGCGAATTAAAAAATGGATATTGACTTTTCTGTTAAGAAATTCTCAGTATTTTCCCGAATTTGGGTATGTGCTGATGTGTTCTACCCTCTTGCCTCGGAAAGAAAGTTAAGCTGTCGGTACTGAGCCTGATCTCTCTCCGATCGTGTCGGATTGCTGTCAACCCACAGTGGAGCAGCGTGGTAGGTCTATTCTCTAAAAACCTTCTTATCTTCTATGATTGGGGGGGCCAGTGACCAGCTATGGAACTTTAATGATCTGCTACTTGCATTTTACATTAAAGCATTTATAATTCAGTCGCCTGGAGAGTTATGGAATATTATGCGATTGGCAGTATTATCCTTCTTCTATTGTGATGCCATCATATTATAAAAAGGCTAAATGTTAGGGTCAGAAATCGTACAGGTGATTTAATTTTTTTTTCGTAAAACTTTTAATAAACATAATTTTAAGTACAAAATATAGTGTTTTTGTTGGTACACTGACACGAATACAGGCAACACTCTATGAACACTTAGTGACAGCCTCAGCGATTTGTTTATATACATATATTTTGTCATTTATACATTAATATGAATTTTCTTTCTAAAAAAAGTTAAAGTAAGTAGCAGCCCATTGAAGTCCTACAAATGGGCAAAGTCTTCCTCACTCATAGGCTTTAAGATCATAGACCCACAACGCTGATCCACTGCAGGTAGGCAGGTATAGTATACAAGTGCACTCTATATTCCTTCACTCTCATAGTCCCATAGCATGGCAATTTGACACGACCGGACAGGGATCTTTTTTTCGCTTGGAAATGCATTTACGAACCCCGACTAAAAGTTATACGTTTAACCAGGAGTGTGAAGCTCGCTAAGGAACAGAATAGCCATTACAATCTAGCAGGCCCTTTAAGCGTCCTGAACAGGGGCACCAGGGGTTCTGTGGGGACTTTTTTTTTTTTTTCATCTCGAGGAATTTAGGGACTTTTGTCCACATCGTAACTTAACTTTAATATGAATCACTGATAACCCGCTATTATCATATTGTAAAATTGTACAGCTACTTCTGACGTTGGACTACTCAGAATGCTCTGCAGTAGGCCAACATCAAAACAATTTAGACCATAGCGGTTTATCAGCGATTGTCTTTCGTTCATTGTTCTGATGCACTCCAAGAGAAGATGCTGTACGTCTTCTAATTGATTGCATAGAATGCAGTTCGGTGTAGCCGCTTTATTCATTAAATAGGCATATTTATTTGAGGGATAGTGCCCGGACCGTAACCTGAAAGCTACCTTAAGATGGTTTCTACCTAAGGCAGCGTGTCCAAACCAGGGTACTCGCGGAGGTTCACTCTGCATGGTCTTATACCAGATCCCCTTCGTTCTGGATCTCTCGTCAAAATAGGATTTCCATACATTACGAATTAAATATTTTACTTTGGGAAGAATCTCAGAATAAAAGGGTCTGATAGTAAAACCGGGTCCGATAGCACCACCCAGTTTAGCAAGTCTGTCCGCCTCTTCATTTCCCTTTATACCTATATGTGCTGGAACCCATTGCAGCCTCAGCAATCTGCCATTCCGGCAGAAATCATGAATTTGCTGCAGAATGTTATAACCTATCGGTAGCCCTCTGTAAGCAGAGGTGCATCGAGTCAGATGTTGAAGAGCACTTTTACTGTCCGAGAAAATTACAGTAGGTGCTGATTCTGTAGAAGCGGCGTATTTTAAGGCTTCTGAGATTGCAACAAGTTCCAACGATATAATAGCTATATCATTTTTTATTTTGACCATATGTCTGTGTTCCCTACTAAGATCATAAAAAGCAGCCCCTTGCTTTTGGTCATTTTTTGAACCATCAGTGAAAATTTGTTGCCATTCCCTATATTTTTCATTTAATTCTTTGATAACCTCAGCCTTAATATTATTTGGATCATAGCTTTTCTTCGAATGTTTAACTGACTCCAAATTTATCACAATAGAATTTCTTACATTTAATCTCGTAACCCAAACTGGCATATTAAACATTTCTAGTTGTTTACTACAGTGTATGTCAAAATTTTTTGTTTCCCTATATGCTTTTACCAGAAGGGGCTTCTTTTTATTTCTCCAATACATATTCAGACAAAGGTCGCCTAGTTCGGCGATCAAATCAATAGTCAAATTATTACACCACGTACGACTTTTCAAACAATATTTGTATGCAAGATATAACCTTCTTAAATGTAAGGGTGGTAAACATAGTTCGGATTCCATAACATGAATTGGAGAGCTTTTAATAAACCCGCCAATTATTCTTATGGCTTGATTCTGGACTTTGTCTAGTTTTGTAATGTGGCTTCCTGCACTGCTGTCAAATAAAAAACTTGCATAATCCATCCTACTTCTAATAATAGCTACATATAATCGCCTAAGGTGCTTAGGGTGCATTCCCCATCTAGGCCCTGCCAAAACTTTTAAAAGATTCAAATATTTATTACACCTTTCACTAATATAATTTATGTGTTTACCCTACCGGAGGCTTCTATCTATCCATATACCTAAGTATTTAATATGCTCTGAAGGATTAATACGAATGCCATTAATATGAAGAGAAGGAATAATTCTTCTTCGACCTCTGCTGAAAAAACATAACTTAGTCTTGTTCGAAGATATTTCCAGACCAAGATCGTTAAGAATAGGAACAATAGAATTAATCATCCCCTGTACATTCAGTTCACAAATATTTAAGTCTCTGTTTCTAGAAAATATCACAAAATCATCAGGTTATTGGGAGACACAAATATCTTTTAGGGCTTTATTCTCTGGTACCCTGGACATCGCCTGTTACAATTACTGTTTTTAATAACTGTTACCACCATTCAGAATGGCAGGTGACGCGCAAAGACACGTCTCCTGGCTCCCGGTCTCCTCCTACTGATGCCTCCTTCTGTGAGAAAGTGAGACATTTTCCCAGAAGGAAGATACCGACCTCCAACCACTTACACTGCTGAGCGTATAGCCGACTATACTCATCAACGACATCTCACCACTGCCGGGCAATCTGACACAGTATGCTGTGATGTGTCAACGAGGGCTCCATATTCGTGACAGGCGGGTGAGTCTTACGCTCAACTACTATCTGGCGCAAGTACTTGCCAAAGCATCCGTCTCCAGTCAGTACCAGCACCAGAATAAACGTAATGGATCTGTACTTCCTACGTAAGCACTGCTCGAAGTTGCTTTGGGGAGGTCAGGCGCACTACGACAAATAAAGAATTATCGAAATTTATCCAGCTGTTCACGCATGAAGCCGATGTATATACAGATGATACAGTAAAGGAGCACAGCCTTAAACACAAGTGGGCGTGCATAGAGGTGTTCGCATACTGACTGTAATTGAGTTCACGAAGGATATTACTAGAAGATTGCTCGTCAACTGGAGTTCTCGCTTCAATCACTTCGAATAGCGCCAATCCAAATGTTGATTAAGCGAAATCCGTTCAGTGGGACACTAGTGAATTCATTGCATAAGGCAGTGTGAGTCGGCCAAGTTCAATTAGAACACGTTCCGCCCGACCCATTCCCGTTTCTATATATTATAAACACTGACTTTTCTATTACTTCATATGGTATATGAAGTATATGAATATATGGTGGAAAACCTTGCCTATAAGGGTTTCATTTTATTATGAAAAATTAAAACTTGTAATGTCATATTTTAGAGTGAAGAAAGGTTCAGAAATCATTTGTTGCTTTGAGCATACGCATTTTAATAAGATGCCACATTCAGTTATGGATTTGTTTTCACATTATTTTAAGAAATTATCATTTTACAATAAGCATATTATAATGTTGAGGATTATTTAAGCGATAAAATGTTTGGACTTGATTTCAGTTGCACATGAAAGTTAACCTACAAAAGCTATATTTAAAGAAGTAACCGCTGTGTTTCTAGCCAATTTCTTTTCGGCGGAATAAACTTTTCGAACCTATGGTATATTTGTGAGCATTGGTCAGACTGCTAACGATTGAAAAGTGCTTTTTAAGCTTATTTGAATAAAGATTATTTTGATTTTAAAACAACTTACAGCTTTATGAAAGTAAGTAAGTAGCAGCCCTTTAACGTCCCACTGCTGGGCACAGGCCTCCTCACTCCGAGGAGCGAGGGTTTTTAGAGCATAGACCCACCACGCTGCTCCACTGCGGATTGGCAGGCATAGTACACAAGTGCACTCTCTATTCCTTCACTCTCATAGTCCGATGTGACGGGAATCCGACACGACCGGAGAGAGATCAGGCGCAGGACCGACGGCTTAACGTGCACCGGAGTGCACGGTGTGATCCATCCCCGTGCCTCGGAAGGCACGGGGATGGATCACACCGCCAACTTCCCAACTTCAGGCAAATATTTAGAAAATCTTAATAGAAAACTCAATATCGATTTCGAATTGGCCCGACCCGGGACTCGAACCCAGGATCTCATGTTTGTAGTTGACCATGCTAACCACTAGACCAATGAAGCAGTTGCTTTATGAAAATTATGTATAAAATAAGATTTACAAATCGTCGTGCCGCCAAATAAGATAAATGTGTTCCAGTACGATGTTGTGTAGAAACCATAAGGGGTAAATTGCCTGTTGCCAGCGCGCTGCCACCTTAGACTGTATCATTATTTACCATCAGGTGTGACCAACAGTCAAGCACTAACCTGTCACCAAGGCAATGTAAAAAAGTGCCACTTAAAAAACCTACAGCTCGTAAGACAAAAATGAAGTCTTTATACCGTGTGCATTCAACAGTATCTACAACTACGCAAACCACATTTCGTCTCAGTTACGGCAAACCGTAATTACATCTCCGTCTAACAAATTCCGAATATTCCTGAACTCATAGAGTAAACAGCCTGAGACAGGACTGTGTTTATACTGCAATCCATTACCATAATTAACTGCAAACATTAACATGCAGCGGTGACAAGTTCAAACATGTCGGTATCAGTGAAAATTGCGTGCAAATAATATCTATTTGAAACGCAGTTTACATTCTAGGAATTTCTTAGCGTGCGTCTAAAAAGCCGCTATGAGGAATACGTTTTTATGAAGATAAACTAAATGCATTACAACAATGTGCGTGAGTACTACTAGCATAAGTACTAAATAAATAGATGAACGCAAAGAAGGGAGCAAGAATAAGGAAAATCGAAGATATATAGATACTAAGTATTATTTCACTATTTTAATTTATGTAATTTAGCTCTACTTCTCTTAAAACCACAGAACGAGAGACTCTGTTCACACAATTGTTGTCCTTGTTAAAGCTACCTCGTATTGCATAACATTTCGTAATATTGCATGATGTTTTTAGTAGTTTTAAGTGTTGCCATTATATTTCTCGATAAATCACAGTGTGTTAGAGCTATCAGTGTTGCCACTTATTAATTTATTGTCTAACAATAAATATGTGGTACTAAATAAAGCTAATGCGTCTAGGCTTTAAAACCCTTTCTCCTATTGACGGAAATCGACGTTAATGGGTTGCTACTAAACTTACCTAAATAAAACTAAAGATATAAAAGCCTTCACTTTTACATATAACTAGCTGACCCGGGAAACTACGTACCGTCTCAGAATCAATAAATAAAAATCGGAATGATAATTGCAGAATGCTTCAACCATAGTGAATAATATAAAGAATTACTATAGTTGCCTTCACAAATTGTTGGTTGTTAATGTCAAATGACAAAAACAATCACAGAAACCGTACAATCTCCTACGTAACTTTTCCAATTAACGTGACACTGGCGAAACTGTGTGTGTCACACCTGAAAGTCAATTATTTAAAGAAGAAACAAAAATATTATTTTAAATATAACTTTATTTCTGAACCACGGGACGAATATCAAAAATTTGACTTTCAAAACGGAAAAAATTAAAAAAAAAACTTTTTGTCTTAACTATTTTCTGAATGACTTTTAAATTGCATTAATTTCTAAACGACAGGACGAACATCCAATATTTGCCAGGTTGAAATAGTTTCTAAGGGAAAGCGTTGTTGGTTTTATTATTTTTCTAGTATTGTTTTTATATTATGTTATATTATTTTAGTATTTTACTCACCTCTTAAGCTTTCCCTGGACTTATACAAATAACTCTAATTCAAAATTAGTCACTCAGTCCAGCCGTTCTCGAGTTTTAGACAGACTAACGAACAGAAATTGATTTGATATGATAGTAATGACACCTTTGACAATGGGACGGAAAAAAACATATTTTAAAACGTTTTATAAGCATTATTTACGCTCCATCATGTTAGTACAGCTATATGAAACGACAGTTTCGTAAAAAGTACATTACTGTCAGCAGATAAAGGTCGTTGACCCGGTCTAGACGTCAGACTGTTTTTAATTTTGTTTTTTTTTTAAATAAAGTAATGTATTTTGTATTATACTATCATTTAGCTGTACTGGCATGATGGAGCGTGAATAACGCTAATAAAACGTCCTAAAATATGGTTTATTTTAAAATCAGTATCGATTTATTTTCCGTCCCATTATCAAAGCTGTCCTTAGTACTATCATCTGTCTTCGTTTTCTCCTAACGCTTTGTATTTAATATTAAGTAGAGTTGTCAGCGATATGTTTAAAACGTATTTAAAGCAAAGTTTATAAGCTACGTTTTACAACCGCGCTAATATTGATGAAATATATTAAATTACTCGTAACCAAGATGATATCCAATATGTTGCTATTAAAATCGAGGAAGTTTTAATGAACGTTTGATTGGAAACGAAGTAAATATACCTCTATAAGGTTTACTCTGGGAACTTTGGAAGGCAGAAATTGTCTATATGCCTATCCCAAATATCGTGTGTGTTTATTTTTAATTCCAGTAAGTAACTTTGATAATTCAAGCTATGTACGTAAATATAACATAAATTTAAATTTAATAACTCAAAAAATAGTATTGACGTTTCAGAGAAAGCGTTGAAATTTGTCCGCTGTTTTGAAGATTATATCTTTATATAGATTTTTCTGTTCATGTATGTGACTGACCTTCTTCTAAATGGCTGCACCGATTTTGATGAAATGTTTGTATGTGTTCAAACGAATTGTTCAATAATGATTTAAATTGATAGTTTGATCCGATTAACAACGGATTTCCCTATAAATCCACAAACCATGGAACTATGAATTAAATAAGAGAATTATTTTTCTCTCAATATGTAAACATTCGAAAAAAATACTCAAAAATCAAAAGCAACATTGAAAGCCTGCTAATCCGCAGTAGACCAGCGTGGTGGGTCTATGCTCTAATAACCCTGTCTCATATGAGTGAGAAGGCTTGTGCCCAGCAGTGGGACATTAATGGACCGCTACTTACTTTTTACTTTTTTTACTCATCATCTTTATCATGTGAGTATGTTTTCAATATTTGGCTTTTCTTTAATTAAAAATTGCAATTTTCGTGTAAACTTCCCTGTATTTTGTGTATAAATACATTTTAATTGTTTATGTAATGTTATACCGTTATATAAATTAAGTAAGTGCCTTAACAAAATCCATTTGACGAAATAAACTTTCAAATCTTTTCTACTTAAAGCTGAATTAACAGCAACCAATCTCGTTACAATATAATCTCATCATTAACAGATAAAGATACACCATAAAGAGATTCAATGGGGAATAACTTAAAAGTTTTATCTAAATTGTATCCATTTTCTATCGAAGGGAAGATATCGATTCGAGCTGAAATCTCAGCGAAAGATCCGAGATAAAATCCTATTCATATAAAATAGTTTGCACATTTATTACTCAATGATAAATTGTGTGAGAAGTTCAGCAATATGTAACCATTAGCATTGAAATGGCTCCCTTTATCGACGATCTGGCATCAGTTGGAATAGATTTAATTCTAAACTTTGCATTGTCTATGCCGTCGATTGCCGATACTGATGCGTTATGAGATCGCCTTTAGCGGAATACCTTTTATACTACACGATCTTATTATATAACTAGTAAGTAATAAACGAGTATACCTCTGAGTATAAGGGAACCTAAATCATTGAAAATTTTCAAGACACTGATGAAGAATCACATTTCTCCACAATCCAACAGCGTTTTAACAAACTATCACTTAAGATACTTAATATACTTGAAATAAGGACAATTATGGATTACTCAAATGGTTCGTCGCTTCAACCGATGGACGTCCACTGCTGGACATAGGTCTCACGTAATGACGTCCACAAGGCCCGATCTTAATCAAATGGTTATATAATCTATATAAATATAAGAGTTATCCAGGTACCTATTGACTCATCACGATATCTCTGGAACCATAAGGTGTAGAGACTTGAAATTGGTAGAAGAAATATTTCTTTTGCCGAGTAGAGGTCAGCTAAAAACGCTTTTTACGAAATTTTACCCGTCAGGGGGCTTGCGGGGGTGTTAACTTTTAATCATCATCACAATAACATACAATTTGGTAGGAATATTGCTTTTATCGAGTCGAGGTCAGCTAAGAAAGGATTTTACGAAATTCCACCACAAAGGGGGTAGCGGGGGTGTTAACTATTCACTCACGATATCTCTCGAACTATAAGGCGAAACACCAAAAAGTTTATTGCGCGTTCGTAGATTTAGAAAAGGCCTATGATCGAGTGGTGAGGAATGAGCTGTGGTCAACGTTATCTACGTATGGGGTGAGCGGTTGTCTGATCCAAGCATTGAAGTCTCTCTATGAGGGTTCTAGTGCCTGTGTCAGAATAAACGGAGCGTACACGGAGTGGTTTCCTGTCGAAAGAGGTGTTCGACAGGGATGTGTTGCGTCACCATGGCTGTTCAACCTTTTCATGGATAAATGTTTGACAGATTTAAAAGAATGTATGTATGGGTTAAGAATGAATGAATTACTCATCAAATGTTTACTCTACGCTGATGATCAAGTAATACTTGCGTCATCCGCTAACGAGCTTCAGGAGATGCTAAATATTATGAATGAAGCTTTGAAAGGGAAAGGAATGAAAGTGAATGTAAACAAAACGAAAGTTATGCTTTTTGAACGAGATGAATCTATGATGAATGGCAATATTTTGATAGATGGGGAACAAGTGGAAGAGGTGAAAGAATTTGTATACTTGGGATCTAAATTTACAAAAGATGGAACATGTGAAAGTGATATCGAAAGGAGAGTGAATGCAGGGAATATGGTAAATGGTGCTCTGCATGCTTTTATGAATAGCCAGATGGTGTCTCAAAGGGCTAGACTGGCAGTGCATGCTGGAGTGTTGGTGCCAACACTTATGTATGGTAGTGAAAGTTGGGTATGGCAGAAGAATCACAAAAGTAAAATAAATGCGGTAGAGATGAGAGCGTTGAGAAGCATGAGTGGATTAAAACTGAGTGACAGAGTGAGAAATAGTGTGATAAGAGAACGTTGTGGTATAAAAGAAGACGTAGTGACTAAAATTGAGAAAGGTATGCTTAGATGGTTTGGGCATGTAGAGAGAATGAATGAAAGGAGACTGACAAAAAGGATTTATGAGTCAAGAGTGAATGCGAAAGTTGGAAGGGGAAGACCAAGGCGAACGTTCCTGGACCAAATCCAGGACATTTTAAATAACGGCCAGGTCAAGAGTACTCTAAACCGACGAACTTGTATGAAAGATTTAATGAGATTGAAAGAAGCGAAGGAGATATGCAAGGATCGTGGCAAGTGGAAGGATGTTGTCTCTGCCTACCCCTATGGGAATGAGGCGTGATGCTATGTATGTATGTATGTATAAGGCGTAGAGACTTGAAATTTGGTAGATATATTACTATTCCCGAGTAGAGGTCAGATAAGAACGGAATTCACGAAATTCCACCCACAAGGTGGGTTGCGGGGTCGTTAATGAAAAAAATTTATACATTAAAAAAAATTCAAACTACACATTTACAAAACATATCTTTTTATTGTATGTAAAATTTGGTGGGAAAAAATAAATTTTTCACATAACGGAAATAATCAAAATTAAATGTTAGGAGATTCTACCCTCAAAGGGCAATCCCGCACTGCCCTTTGAGGTTGTTAAAAAACTTAAAAAATTAATATCTTTAAACTTATTGTTCTTACAACTGTCAAACTTTGACACAATATTTTCGCATGTTGCTATTTATCAATACATAACTTTAATACAAGAAAAAAAATACACTAAATAGGTCAAACATCTTTTCACAAAAAGCTATTATATTATAATAAAAAGTAAAAGTAAGTAGCAGCCCATTAACGTCCCACTGCTGGGCACACGTCTCCTCACTCATATGACAAAGGGGTTTTTAAAGCATAGACCCACCACGCTGCTCCGCTGCGGATTGGCAGGCATAGTATACAAATTTACAATTTATTCCTTCACTCTCATAGTTCAATGTGATGGGAATCCGACACGACCAGAGAGAGATCAGGCGCAGGACCGACGGCTTAACGTGCTCTCCGAGGCAAGGGGGTGGATAACACCGCCAAGTTCCTAACTTCGGGCAAATATTGAGAAAATCTTAATAGAAAACTCAACATCGATTTCGAATTGGCCCGACCCGGGACTCGAACCCAGGACCTCATGTCTGTACTCGAACATGCTAACCACTAGACCAATGAGGCATTTCTAATTATAATATTGAAGACTATTTAAGCCATAAGTACGTTTGGATTTTATTCCAGTTGCACACAGGAAGTAAACGCATTGTCACCTATATAAATATATTTAAAAGAGTAACCGCTGAGTTTCTCGCTGGTTTCTTCTCGGCGGAACCAACTTTCAGAACCCGGCGGTAGATTTAGTACCAATGGACTGACTATTTTCAGCAAGATAAAAAACAAATAGTAGCTTTAATTTGTCCACCTTCTTACTAGGTTTGAGTACTATTTTGGACTTTATAATCACTTTCCATCCGGTGAAATTACAGTCAACAAATAACCTGCCATATTGTTCTGATAAGACCAAAGTTTTATTAATAATATTTTATTCTTAAAAAGCTATTATAGCCTATTAAATAGACACTTAGATTCTTATCAAATTCACTCTATCAAATTTTGAGCACGTTTATATATATATATATATATATATATCTCGGAGGGCAGATGTCTGTGGAACGCTGGCGCCATCTCTCGGCGTGGACAGAGTCAATAAGTGGCAGTCCGGCCCGTCTCTCGGCAGTTCTCGAGTGGCGGTCGGCCGGAGTGGTCGACTATTGAAACTGTCGCGTTCCTAGCTTATCATTGTTAATGAGTTTGTGTAAATTGATATCGGGAACATTAAGTGATGGAACATTATAATCCGAGTTAATTAACAAAGTGTTTGATTGCGCCAACATTATCCACGAACGCCCACAGAATAAGAAATTAAATAATGGATCCCATTAATGATGATGTCGAAGGAGAACCTTACGCCCCTGTGCTTTAGGCTGCTCCGTTCTCTCTTATTCTCCGACATATATATATACGTGTGTGTGTTTTCTACATAAAACATTTGTCTAGAATAATTAAATTTTAGAAATTGTGGTTTTTAATATAACTTAAGCTTTTAAACTATATAATTATATTTATTTATGTTTTTTGAGTTAGTTATTGAAATTTAATTTGAAAGGTCGAGATGAATTTTAACGTAAAATACAAACGCCTCCTAAAAATGAATAAAGGTTCTATTTAAAGTTTAAATAAATTATGCCTATAAATTTGCCTTAAAGGTACACATGGTAAGAAAACTTGCATAAATAGCAACAAATCTGAGATACGTATTCCTTTGTCTCAATTGTCAACTTATGGTGGTTATTTACCTATTACTTAGCTTATATTTTTACATGACATTCTACAAAATAATCATAATCACGTGTAAATACTAGAAAATAGTAGTGAGATACAAGACCATGGTCTAGATTCTAGCATTAAAGCCTTTAAATTTATTTTCGTTCAATATCGAGTTATTTATATTGTATTGAACAGGTTATGAATAAAATTAAATGGCAATTCAGGTTTGCATTCTAAATTACGACACATAATACGTTTCTATGGGGTCTTTAACTTCCAATAAATAATTGCTTCTTCTAGATAAGCCCATCGTTTGTTATTGTGTGTGAATGAATAAGCCTTAATATATTCCGAGAGTAATCTGTTCGAAGCAATCCAGAGGCACGAGAGCCTGATATACGGTGGCACTGTTTAATACCCTCTCAGATATTACTGATAAAGATTTGAAACTGCTAATACTTATTGTGATGCAACTTACAAATCGACTTTACCTATTTAAAAACCGGATCTACAAAAATGTAACTTTTCAAAGAGCTAGTTTCATTGATAAAAAAACTTAAAAGTGCGTGCGTACAAAGTATCAGAAGTGAACATTCTATGGCGAACTCTTATTTAAATCTTGTTTATATTTATACAAATCTAAAACTTTAGATTACCGAGACTTAGAAGGGAGGATAGAAGGAAATTTAATTGTCATAAAATATGTTGGTTGGTGTAATATGTTGGTTCATCGGTTTGCTCGTTGTAGCGAAGAAGCCAAGATTAGTCTTTTTAAGGCCTTTTGCCAGAGTTTTTACACGGCATCCTTGTGGACCAGCTATACACAGGCGGCGATAAATGCTCTTCGTGTCCAATATAATAACGGGTTCAGAATGTTGTTGGGCTTGCCACGGTATTGTAGTGCATCAGAAATGTTCGCGTTAACTCAAACTGATGATTTTTATGCTATCAGAAGGAAGCGAATAGCGTCACTAGTGAAAAGGGCTTGGGCAAGTAGCAACAGCATTCTGAGCATGTTAATGGCCAGATACGATTCTCCGGTATATAAATTATATATTAAATTGCATGTATTACAGTAGTTATATTTTAAGGACCTTTATATTGTTAAGTATTGACATTTAAATTTAGTAGTAATCTTTATAATTAATTTCGTTTGATGAATTTAATGATGTGTAATTTAATAAAATAAGTTATTTACTAAAAATTGTGAAAATTTCTAAAGTTTGTATTTGAGCCTTTGTTGCTAAATAAATGAATTATTATTATTATTATTATTATAAAAATATTAAAAGTGACGAAAATTAATACAAATATCTTATTGAAATCTCAAACGACTAATTGTAAACAGAAATGCCATATGGTTTTTGTCAATATTAGATATTATTAATTAAATATTGTTTTTGAATTTAAAATTTAGAAAAGGGAATTTGTGCAATACTTTTATTGTATATTTTATGAAAAATAGTACATTAAATGACGAGTGGCAAATTGAAATGCAACATCTTATTTGTAAATTTTAAAACTACCTAACTTTCAAACGATATAGCATAGAAAATGCTGCACTACTTCGTGACGCTAATCACGCTTTTCATCCATACAACTTTTACTCTCACACGGAAAGAAGTATCATTTCAAAAACTTAAAAAATGGATTCATTGTTCAAAGAAATTTTGTTAAACATAAGAGAAGTAAGAGAAATCTCAAAATTTATTGCAATTTTTTCAATTCAATTCTAAATCGAGAAGAAGAAGAATGGTCTATGACATCGGAAAATTGTGTCTCATATTGCAAATAAAGATCTTTGTCGAAAGACATGTTGACGATTAACTACTGTCTGCCGAATTAAAATTGCTATAAAAGTTATAGTTACATTTATTAAACAGTATTATAACTTGAGTACAATATTAATTAGATAACTTATGTAAATCAAAGCACAAGAAAACTGATTTGATCATGAACTAAGATCAACAATAAAGGCTTTTTATTTATATCTTAAATTCAAATTCAAATAGCAATATTTAAAATTGTTTATACAACTTTTATAACACTTTTGAGTTGTCGAATTTATTTGCATTTAATAGTGCTTTAGGTTAGTATTTACAATAATTTAGGCTAATTATTAAACAAATAAGACAGATACGTATAACTTTATTGAGCTTACTGTATATTCAGAGGCTTAAGACTATCTGTATAACAAATTTTATTTAAATCGGTTCAATAGTTTTGGCTTGAAATCGCGACAGATAGACAGAGATACTTTCGCATTTATGACATTAGTAAAGATCGCTATTTTACACCCTTGAGAGCAAAGCGTTTATAAACTTTAAATGTCATATTTATTTATATCTAATAAACAGCCTATTAGATATGTTTCGAGGTTGTAGCTTTAAAAATGACGATACTTCCAAACCTGTTTCCACATTACAAAGTATTCTATATCCTTTCACAGGTTCAAGACTATCTATGCGCCAAATTCCATATAAATCGGTTCAAAATTTATTAATAAGGACTAAAAAACGACTTAAAAACTCTCAAGTTAAGAGGTTATTTCGCACCCTGTCCTGAGAAGAGTCCACAACAAACAGCCAGTTATCTAGTAGTTAGTACTTTATACCATTATGATTACTTTATAATATTTATTTGTTTTATTTAGATTAGAGCTAATCGTTTCCGAGCTTTTTATCGTGTAAGTAATCATTCTAATTATAGTAAGATTCTTTTATTAAAGGCTTTGGATTTATTTAGTAGATACTTCTAGAAAATCTTCTGAGAGTTTGTTATAGAAACGTATACAGCTACCATAAAATGGTTTATTAGTTTTATGTAATATTTAGACCATCTGCACTCCGAGGTAGGGTTTCAAGATTAATGTCGTTAGATTTTGAGGTGCTTGTTAATGAAACTAACTTTAAACAGTTCTCTTAAGCAGATATGTTAATATAGATCCCACTTTCATAATAAGGACTAGCAATTTTTAAATAAATTTATTAGTAAAACATTGTCATTGATTTTATTATGTGCTAACAATATAAAGTGCTCAATAAATACAATTTTATAACGAATATAATAGAAATATTTTAAGAAAGAATTTATTTATGTTGTGTATAATAATTAATTAAATATTCCGAGATTATTTTTAGAGAGCACTTTGCATTAATTTCAAATCAATATACTTATTACGTCGCCGAGCGATAGACTAGTTTTATCTATTTTTAATATATTTATCGACTTTATAATCCAATAAAAATAGTTTTATACGAAGTAGATAATCAAACATATTACAAGAATTTATAAGTGTATGTTTTTTTGTTTTTTAGTGGCTCGTTTAAATAAATTCAAACTAAATCAATATATTTTTTATTCAAATAAGCTCAAAAATCACTTTTGGTCGTCATTATTCTTTCTGTTGGTAATATAATTCTCTCCGTTGGTAATACATCTACCACCGGTTCAAAAAGTTGATTCGGCTAAGAAGAAACTTGCAAGAAACTCAACAGTTACTCCTTTAAATATAGTTTTTGTAGGTTACAATATGTTTAGCTTTTATATGCACCTGTAATGAAGTCCAAACATCTTTATCGCTTAAATAATTTTCAACATTATAATATACCTTTTGTATTAATACGTTCTATAATACTGTTACAATTTTTTTCACACTTTCGGTTACATTAACATATTTTTATAAGGAATTCCTAATTTTTTTTCCGAGAGTAATATAGCTCATGTCACTCAGTGCAAATTCAGCTTTCTAATGGTGAAAACATTTTTGAAATCATTCCAGTAGTTTTTGCATGAATACTTTACAAACATACATTAAAAAAAAAACACAAATATTTCCACTTTATAATATTAGTATTGATACGGGTGTTAAACAAAGTTGGCGAGATTATCCTAAAGTTTTATTAATACAATATTTTGCGTGTTACTACTTGTTTGCTTACCAGGGTCGATATGTTAGAAGCATAACTACGTTTGAGTTTGGGTAGGATAAAGACACAGTGACATATATAAATTCCTTGAATCTGTTTGCATATAATAAAACTTAGCCTAACAAAATAATCGTTAGCATTCGGTTTTATCGTGGTCATTAAGTGAGACGCTTTGCACAGCTTAAAGCGGAGATAGCAATTAAAACGTGCGTTATTTTCTGCCATTGCAACTTATTGTTATCTACGCTTACCATGGAATTGTTTTGGAAATTACAACCAATGAAGCAGTAAATATTAACAATCTATACTAATTATAAAGATGAAGAGTTTGTTTGTTTGAGCGCGCTTATCTCCAGAACTATTGATCTGATTTTAAAAATTATTACATTGCTAAATAGCCCATTTATCGAGTTATATATTATATATACCACGCAAAGATCAACAGGACCGGTACATCAAATAACATTGTTTGAAAATCGGAGCTTTTATTCCCCCTAGAGAGCTTTTGCGTGCGCTGCGTAAACGATAAGTTTCGGTAAAATCATGTATGACAGAATTGTTCATCCTTAATAATTCTAAAAAAAACTCCTGGACAGCATATGCCTATCTTTTAAGGTTGGCTTGCTATAACCTCTTTTATGCTTGGATTAATTGGTGGTTAAAAGTTTTGTATGTGATTACAAAGCAACGGTCACATTAGTGTTATGATGCGAGTACTTGTTACACTTACATAGATTGTGGATTCGATTCCCGGCAGGCATGTATATATAACTTGTTTAATCCTGAACTGATGGGAGGCTTCAGCTGGCTAGTTATCATTCTACCAGCAAATATGCTACTAAGCAAATAAATTGTGTTCCGGTAGGATGATGTGTAGAAACCATAATAGGTAAATTACTTCTTTCCACGTTGTCCATCAAGTGAAATTACATATAAGCAATAACTTGTCAGCAATAAATCGATCAAAAATTGTTCGATATACCTACGTAATTTCAATGTGTGGCCTCACTAATTTTGTTGGTAATGGTACTGCCATACTGCTGTTTAAAAATGTTTATAAACATTAGTAAACATTGTCTAACAAGCATTTGATCATAATGTAAAAAAATGTTTTCAAGTAAGGAAATGTTAGTAAATGTATGTATAAATAGTTAACAATTTGTAACAAATAAAACCATTTATAATCATTTGTTTACACAGATGTATGCAGGCAACAGCAGGGTATGCGGAGTGCGGGAGCCCGTTCAATCCAAACTCCATATATGTATCCAAAATCTAAATAAGTCTTATAAATATTTCTATAATATAATGTAACAATTTCTAAAAATGTTTGTAAACATTTTTAAACAGCAGCGTGGCAGTACCATAATACCCCTTTTTTTCTTCGCTGGGAAATGCTTTATGCACGCCGGATAAAGTGTAAACATCCGGGAGTGTATAACTCGCTGGTGGTACCGGGATACCCACTAAAACCTAGCGTAACCCTTTTCATCCAAGTGTTGGGGTCCAGATGTCCACTGACGTATTCAGCTCTAGTGCCCCGGATGAATTCGACTAAAGGGTTTAGTTTTGTTGAGGGAGAGCAGGCGAGCAAAATTGCGTCTCTTGGCGCCCCTATCCTCCGGCGAGAGGAAGTAGCGTCTGCCATAACCTCCATTTGTTTAGTGACTCCTTCTGGCAGATGACAGCCACGCAGAAGGATGTCACTGTTCTACAACCTAACTCATCGCTAATCACAGTACCCACAATACTGGGGAGTGAAAGGTCACTCCCAATCAGCGATGTGAACCATAATTACCCCTGGTTTGATTCCAGATCAGATTAATTTAAATAAGCACGCTTCTATTTTAGACTGTATCAATTTAATTTAGACTCTATGAAGACCAGTGCCACAAAAATTGGGTCACAATGAATTAAAAACTTTTTTTAATTAATATATTGCCTTGAGAATGTCTAGATAAGCATTAAATCGTAAGGCCATCGGGGTCTTACGTTCAATTTATCAAATAATGACATCAAAAAACCTGAGTAGGATTATTTAATATTGATGCAATGATTATCGCCAGAGACACCGTTGCACATTGTCCTACAATCTTGAGCTGCTCTACTTAATAGCATGTTAGTAACAGACTAGTAATGAGAAATTAATAAATTTCATTATTTAAGTAAACCTGGAAAAATGTGGTATCGTTTAATGTTCTAAGTTTTCAATTGAAATCTACCATTATTACTTTACATTACGAAGCGTTTCCGTGAATATTAGGTAGTTTTTAAAGCGATGAAATATAATTTATGAAACAATGAAAATTATTTAAAATAAAAATAACATTAGCTGTAAATAAAATCTTGACGCGATAAAAAAACCGTAAATTACCTTATTTTATGAGAGTCCATATTTTACTTGGGCATTTTACTTTATTTTACTTGATAACTCCTGATGGTAAGTGATGATACAGTCTAAGGTGGAAGCTCACTAATCTGTTAAGAGCTAATTTACTTCTTTTGGTTTCTACATGGCAGCGTACTGGAACACAAATCTCATTGCTTGGTAGAAAATCTTTGCTGGTAGGGAGATAACTGGCCACGGCCGAAGCCCACCAATCCAGACTCAGACTAATTAGAAGGGTCTATTTGTATAACAATGTATAAGAAAAATTAACAAAGAGTGTCATCCCACTGCTGGGTATAAACCTTCTCGCTCACAATGCCGCTCCAATCCAGGTAGGTATGTTAAAAAATTTCCTTCAGTATATACAGGTATTTTTACTATCTTTTTTTAGTGGCATCTGTCCAGGATACGAATCTGTGACTTTTATGAATCGAGTCTAACTAATGAGCTTTCATCTGGAATACGCTGATTATTAACAATGTTTTCTCGCATTGAAAAAAAAACACAAAAATTAATTTTAAACAACAAGTGAAACAGTTTTTAACGAAAAAAAACCTATGAAACGGAATCCCTGAAATGAAAAAGCGATAGAAAATAAAGACAATCAAAAATTCATAACAATTAACGTAGCAGAAAATGAGATGCGAAGTTATATAGTTTTTATTTTGGGGGACGACGTATTACTGATTTTGTTTTTTTTTATAGAATACGGTAGATTTGTGTATTTAGAAGCTTCCTGCTTGTTTGTTTTCAGGCGTCTATATAAAAAATGTTCGTGGTTGTCTTTGTTCTCTGCTATGTATCCCACTCCTACTCCACTCGTGTTCACCAAGAACCTTCACCTTTACTGAAACCTACAGTTATCTTGGAGCGAATTGTAAACATTTTTTTTTTGAAGTAAAACTTCTTTAGGTGTTTCGTAAATTTTTTACCGATAAAACTCGTGATTAGCGTCACGAAGATGTGCAGCGTTTTTTATGCTAATTCTTTTGACGGTTAGGTAGTTTTAATATTTACAAATAACATGTGGCGTTTTAATTTGCTACTCGTCATTTAATCATTTAATTTACTATTTTTTGTAAAATATAAAATAAAAATATTTCATAAATTGTCTATTCTAAATTTTAAATCTAAAAACAAAATTGAATTAATTATTTCAATACAATTCGTCATTTGAAATTTCAATAAATTATTTGTATTCATTTTAGACACTTGAATTCGTTAAATTCCTAATATGTCTCCCTTTTTCTCTCTCTCTAAGGTTGGAAATCTAAAGTTTTATATATTTATGTTATTTTTTTTTTTTCAAAACAAACTTATTCAAACCTGCGACTCTTTAAGGTATAGTCCACGTTTCAATGCGAAGTCATCATAGCTACATATGTATACAGGGGGAAAACATGCTCTTTAATATAAAAGTGGGAGAAGTCATTTATCAAGCTAGCTCTAAGAACTCTCGACATCTGAAAGTTTTGATACAGGATGCTGCGAGAAAAGACATTAATATTAAGGATATCATACTACTTGAAACGTTTTTAGGATGTCTTCGTGTTTTATCACTTAAGTGGGGAAACTTCTCGTTATAATGCTGCGGAGTTTTTTGATGCGTTAAAAGCCGTGTTGTTGCACAGAAAAACTTCGTTATTTTTCAATTACCACTTCAAATTATCAATTGTTATTGAAATACTTTTTTGTTCATCCACTGATTTGAAAGTTAATAAAGTTTTTAGTATATGAATTCATTAAATAAATTTATTTTGCGGAAAATTATGCAGCGCCTAATGAAAGCTTATCTAAAAGCTTTAAAGTTTTTTCCTACGTATAGAGTTAATGAATTTCGTAGTAGATGGAGTAGGATTTATTTTCCTTTATGTAATGTAAAGACTTTTATGTATTGTTAATGCTATTGTTAGGAAAATGACATTAAGTAATTGCTAATCTTTTGTTCACAGTATTTACATAAGGTTCTTAACGTAATGTAAGGTAAGGTAAGTAGCAGCCCATTAACGTCCCACTGCTGGGCACAGGCCTCCTCACTCGCATGAGAGAGGGTTTTTAGAGCACAGACCCACCAAGCTGCTCCACTGCGGATTGGCTGGCATAGTACACAAGTGCACTCTCTATTCTTTCACTCTCATAGTCCGATGTGATGGAGAGAGATCAGGCGCAGGACCGACGGCTTAACGTGCTCTCCGAGGCACGGGTGTGGATCACACCGCCAACTTCCCAACTTCGGGCAAATATTGAGAAAATCTTTATAGAAAACTCAATATTGATTTTTGAATTGGCCCGACCCGGGACTCGAACCTCATGTTTGTAGTCGAACATGCTAACCACTAGACCAATGAGGCAGTTTTATTTGATGTAGATTCCTCTAAAGAATATTTTTACAATAAGAAATAATATTACATTCGTATGTAAGCTTTTCAAATCAATTTGTAATGAAATTTTCAATTTCATTTCCGATTTGAATGTGAATTTAATTGATTTAAAAATATTTAATTCCTTGTCAGGTATCTGTATAATTTTAGTTCAACGTTGAAGAAAAATTATGTCAAAACATTCAAGGAGTTATATCTTGAAAACTCACTATTAAAAAACTTTTCATAGTTAGCCCTTTTAAATTCTACAAATATAAAATTTAGCAGTAATAATGTGTCTATCTCTACCTATTATAGATATAAAGACAATAAAACGAAGATGCTTTTAGAATACTAAGCTTATTCACTCATTATGAAATTTGAAATACACAGTTGCCTTAATAAATCAGATTTTTCGCAATATTTAGTGGCTCACCACTAATTTCCTAATATTTCCACGCGTTAGAGAACTAAACCAGTGACACCGCTGGGAACAGCTAGTAAGTTGTTGATAAGGGTTTAAATTTCTGACCAAACCTCCTACCTCCAAAGTTTTAATGACCTCGTTTGAGCAGTGGTTTGATTTGCTAGGAGTGGGTGATCTCCGATCCAAGGTTTTACAGCCTATTGTCTTGATTCGGCTTCATCAGGGACACCATATTGGACTGCACAAGCGAGTCGCTGGTGTTCCACTTCAGGGTGTCGTGGAACCGCTGGGTTTTAATGGGTATTCTGTCTTGTCAGTGAAATCCACACTCCGGACTCTTTGGTTGGGGTGCGTTAAAGCATTTCCCAATGAAAAAAGGGCAACTTTAGGAAATTGTTTTTTCTAATTTCTGAGTCTGCCCCGGTGGAAGGCAACGGTAGTTACCACTCTACACAAACACGTAGCACCAAGCTAAAGGATTTGTGTTCCAGTACGCTGCTGTGTAGAAACCAAAGAGGTAAATTGCCATAACAAATTAGTGAGCTTCCATATTAGACCGTACCATCACTTACCGTCAAGTGTGATCAGAGTCACAGTCACGATAAAAACAAATAAAATGAAATGAAATGAAATTTTGTCACGTTAACTAATTATATACTCGTATTGTTTTTTACAGTTCATGATCCTTATTTTTGAAGTGAAACTTCTTTAGGCGCACGACGGTAAAATTTTTACTACTGAAACGAAAATGTGCAGCGTTTTTTATGCTAATTCGTGTAAAGGTTAGGTAGTTTTAATATTTACAAATAACATATGACAATTTAAATTGCTACTTGTCGTTTCATAATTGAATATACTATTTTTCATAAAATAAAATTAAAATTATTTTATAAATTCTCTCTTCCTTAATTTCAAATTCAACGACAAAGTTTAATTAATAATTTCTACCATTGACGAAAAACACATGGCATTTTTATTTGAGATTTCAATAAATTATTTGTATTAATTTAAAATTCATGAAATTCCTAACATATCCTCCTTTTTACCTCCCTCTAAGTCTCGGAAATCTAAAGTTTTACATTTGTATAAATATAAGCGAGACTTAAAAATTTGTGTGTATTTTGTACGCACGCACTTTTAACTTTTTTTTAAAGTTCCGATAGGTACGACGTAGAAGCTGAATTGCCTCTTACCAGACTAGCGAGCTTCCCTGATAGATTCTGTCATCACTTCCCATCAGGTGTGACAACAATCAAGCAATATAAACCATTTTGTAATTGCGGACTAAGTGAATCCCACAAACAATGTCACCGAGGCCAATGACACATCTTTATTCCCGGAACTAGCTTCTAAAACTTTCCTGCATTCTGTACGTTGCGAACTCCTAGACCATAAACGATTTTACGTGTCGGACAAGGAAATTAAATTATCAACTTCCAACTCCTCACCTTTTACGAGATGCTGGAATTTGAAACCCGAGTAAAGCCCTCCATTTGAAAATTTCTACACGTTACTTTACACAAAAATATGTGGAGGGGCACATGACACCAAACAAGCTTTATTGGGTGTCCTAACCAACGTATGTGAGTAGGGAATTCAATAAGACGACAAAAAGAATTAGATAAGGGTGCCCGGAACAAAATACCTGCACCGTTTTTGGATTGATTGTCACTTTGATGTCGCCATTTAATTTAAACTATTTGTTAGAAGCCCTTCGAAATATAGTTTAAATTGAATATGTAAAGTTATTCCGTTCCGTTTACGGAAAAAACCTTTTTCATCATTAATTATTACGCTATTATTGTAAATGACTATATTTCTCCATCATTATTTACTACTTTCTTAATACAAAGTTGCTTGGAATATATCGTTATAACACCACCAGTTGAACTTTTTTCTCTTAATTTAAGTTTTTTACATTATCCTATCTCTTAAGGTGCAATAAAGTGTATATATAAATATATTTGCGATGAAACTTTCATAAATAATTGCTTGAAATTGTACTAGTTTTATAGATATAGCAAAAGTAACTTAACTTTACAAAACATATTGTTACAAAGTATACTTTTTACTAGTTTCATAAAATTTAATCTTCTTGTAGAAACGTTTACAATTATAATACTGTCCATTTCAGGTGTAGTAGAACATAGAACATTAAACAATATGATGCAGATACTTGCTTAATTATAATGTATTTATTTATATGAATTTTGTACCACTATGTTTTAAACACGATTTAAAAGTAAAAACGTTAAATATATTAAACAAATTTAATTTATAAGAAGGTTCAGAAATCACTTATCGGGTTAAGCATACACATTTTTAATAAGATACCGCAATCAGTTTTAGATTTGCCTCTGCATAGTTTTAAGAAATATATCAAAAATATACTTTTACATAAGGCATTTCATAATGTTGAAGATTATTTCAATGATAAAAATGTCTGGACTTGACTCCAATTGCGCACAGAAGTATAATATTTACTCATTGTAATATACATAACTATCTCTAAAAGAATAACTGTTGAGTTTCTTGCTTGTTCCGTCTCAGCGGATTCAACTTTCCGAACCGGTGCTAGATTTGTTACCAACGGACAGACTAATGACGGTAAAAGTACTTTTTGAGCTTACTTGAATAAATAATATTTAGATTTTGATTTTGTTTTGGGTAACAATTTCATTAATTTAGGCAAATTGTTTTACAAATAAGAAACATGACTTCTACTCGGCAAAAGGAAAATTAATAATTTCAAGTCTCTATACCTTACGGTTCCAGAGATATAGTGATCAGTCAATAATTAACACCCCCGCAACCCTCCTTGCGGGTGGAATTTCCTAAAATCCGTTCTTTGCTGACCTCTACTCGACAAAAGGAATATTATTACCAAATTTCAAATCTCTACGCCTTATGGTTCCAGAGATATCGTGATGGATATCTCATATATATAGATAGATAGTCACATATACACGTATGAATATCGAATAATTTACACGATACAACCCGTTAATTGAATTTGATTTTCTAGAGCCTGCTCCCTTTTTAGCGGATATGCGATGGCTCGACTAAGAAAACATTACATAATTGTGCGAGAGCGGTTTGGTGCGCAAGTGGCGCCGTGCAACGTGTAACTATGTAAGGAGTAAGCACTGAGGGGGCAGGGTGCGGGGGGCGGCCCGCCAGTGGGGCGGCTGGCTTGCACCACTCTCGCTCGCTACTACCGAAGTTGAAATCCGAATTTTCAAACCGCCTCAGTCGACCAAAAGCTACGATGAGGAATGCACGCGTCCGCGGCCTCTCTTCACCTCTAACACGCACGCCGTAACGTAAACATTAACCAGTGAAGTGCACAATCCAGTGAACTGATAGTTTCAAATTGTGTATAAGTGAACGAATAAACTACACTACGATATAACACAAATGTATGTAGAAAATGTTTCAATTTGTGACTTTTTTATTAGTGACTTTCGGTGCAATTTCTGCATATTTCGCCCGAGGCCTGGACAACTGCAGAAAAGAATTCGAAGGTGATAATATTGCCACTTTGTGTCATGTAAGGACGCTGGAAGCCAACGGGTCTAATCTTGCTTCGGCACCCTCAGAAAGCACGACACGCTTAACAGTAGAGTGCAACCAACTTTTGTTATTTGAAAGTTATCTCGAAGCGAACTATTTTCAAAGATTCATAACGTTAGAGGAACTAACCGTACGCAACTGTAAACTTCTACGGATACCAGGAAATGCGTTCGAAGGATTGCGGGAACTGAAGAAATTATCGATAAGAACTGAAAACCATGATTGGAGTCATAACAAAAACTTGGAACTTTCTCTTGGTACTTTTAATGGCTTACGTGAACTACAAATACTTGACTTGGGAAGAAATAATCTAAAAGCGGTACCTTCCGATGTTTTTTGCCCTTTAGATAATTTACAAACATTAAACTTTACCTTTAATAAAATCAAAGCCATCGACCGCATCGGATTTGGTAAAACTTGTGGATCTGGATTAAGAAGCTTGGACCTGAGCTTTAATGAGCTCAAATCGTTAAGTGAAGAATCGGAAATAGCTGGACTGCGTCGGCTTCAGGAACTTAGACTGCAATATAATAATATCAGTGATATATCAAGTGAAATATTTAATGGACTAATTTCATTGCGCATATTAAATATTTCTCACAATAATTTGCATTCCATACCTGAGGGTACTTTTTCTAACACGAAAGAGTTACGAGAAATATATCTGAATAATAACCAACTATTTGAACTAGCCAGGGGCGTTTTCCACCGATTAGAGCAGCTGCTTGTCTTAGATTTATCGAATAATCAACTCTCAAGCGCTCATATTGACGGCGGAACATTTATTGGTCTTATACGCTTAGTCATTCTGAATTTATCCAATAATGCTTTGACGAGGATAGATGGTAAGACGTTTAAAGATTTATTCTTTCTTCAAATTTTAGATTTAAGAAATAACTCAATTGGATATATTGAAGAAAATACTTTTCTTCCATTGTATAATTTACATACTATAAACTTAGCAGAAAATAGGTTACATACTATCGACGAGTTCCTTTTTAATGGCTTATTTGTTTTAAGTAAATTAAATTTAAATAATAATCTTTTAATTAATATAGACCCGAAGGCGTTTAAGAATTGTTCTGATTTAAAAGAGTTAGACTTGAGTTCTAATCAATTAACCGACGTCCCTAGAGCTGTGTGGGAATTATCCGTTTTGAAAACCTTAGATTTAGGTGAAAATTTAATAAATGATATTAAAAACGGGTCGTTCAAAAATTTAGATCAATTAACTGGTTTAAGATTAATAGATAATCAAATTGGAAACCTTAGCGTGGGTATGTTTTGGGACTTGCCAAGTCTTCAAGTATTAAATTTAGCCAAAAATAAAATACAGGCTGTCGAAAGGGGTAGTTTTCAACGTAATAAGCAGTTGGAAGCCATACGATTAGATGGTAATTTCATATCGGATATAAATGGTGTATTTGCAACCTTGTTAAGTTTACTCTGGCTGAATTTGTCTGAAAATCACTTAGTATGGTTCGATTATGCATTTATTCCTAGTAATTTGAAATGGCTGGACGTACATGGAAATTTTATAGAGCATTTAGGTAATTATTATAAGCTCCAAGATCAAATTAAAATAAAAACATTGGATGTTAGTCATAACCGAATCGTTGAAATATCACCATTAGCAATTCCAAACAGTGTAGAATTACTGTTTATAAACAATAACCACATTAACAACATACAAGTAAACACATTTATGGAGAAACGCAATCTCACCAGAGTTGATATTTACGCAAATGAGATATCTCATTTAGATATCAACAGCCTCCGGTTATCGCCAGTCCCCTCGAATAAGTCGTTGCCAGAGTTCTATATAGGAGGAAATCCGTTTGATTGCGATTGCTCTATGGAGTGGCTGCCTTTAATAAATAACATGACCGCAATGAGACAACATCCTAGAGTAATGGATCTAGAAAATGTGTTATGTAAAATGACGCACACGAGAGGTGTTACGCATATCCCATTAAGTAATTTAAAATCTACAGATTTCTTATGCACATATGAAACTCATTGTTTTACACTCTGTCACTGTTGCGACTATGTTGCTTGCGATTGCCAAATGACTTGCCCTAATAATTGTTCTTGTTACCACGACCCAACTTGGCACACAAATGTAGTTGATTGTTCTAGTCAAAGTGCTGTCGACATACCAGAAAAAATACCCATGGACGCAACTGAGGTATATTTAGATGGGAATAACTTTAAAGAATTACAAAATTATGCATTCATCGGTAGAAAAAATATGAGATCGCTTTATGTTAATTCAAGTGAAGTTGAAAATATCCATAATAGAACATTTGCCGGTTTATCTTCGCTCGTCATTTTGCATTTGGGGAATAATAAACTAAAACATCTTAATGGGTACGAGTTTGAGCATTTGACTTCTCTTACTGAGCTATATTTGCAAGAAAACTTCATAGCCTATATTGAAAACACTTCTTTTTCAAGTTTAGCATCGTTAAAAATTTTAAGATTAGATGGAAATAGGTTAGTGGATTTTCCCGTTTGGAGCTTATCTTTAAATAAAAATTTGAATAGTATATCAATAGGTAATAATATGTGGTCTTGTAAATGTAGATACTTGCAAAGATTTACAGCTTATATATCTGAGAATGTTCCTAAAATAGTAGATTTAGCAGATGTATGGTGTTCAAATATGGGCCAATCGCCTCAGAGAAAAGAATTGAATCTTAATGGCACCATATGCAGTGACTATTATGCCAGCGAAACCGCGATTGACAATATGCTTATTTCGAATTATATGCCAATGATGGTGACCTCGTTGTCGGGGTTCATGTTAATCATACTTGTAACGTTTATAATATTTTTATTTCGAGATTCGATAAGAATTTGGCTTTACACCAGTTGCGGGATTCGATTTTTCCCATTTGCTGGGGCGTATGACGAAACAGATAAATTGTACGATGCATATATATGTTATAGTCCAAAAGATGATGACTTTGTTATACAAACGCTTGCTGCTGAATTAGAAAATGGTAGTCCATCTTACCATCTCTGTTTACATTATCGTGATATTCCGCAGCCAGGGGTAGCTTATATGCAATATGCCCTACCTATGCCTGAAGCAGCAGAGGCGTCGAAGCGAATCATTCTTGTTCTCACAAGAAATTTTCTCGAAACCGAATGGTCTCGGTTTGACTTCAAACAGGCGCTTCACGCCATTTTGAAAACAAGACTTTACACATTAGTGATTATTGAAGATAGTTCAGTTGTCAGCGAAGCTCAATGCGATCCCGATTTGAGGCCATACTTAAAAACTAGCTTGCGAATTAAATGGGGTCAAACAAAGTTTTGGGAAAAGTTACGTTATGCAATGCCAGATCGCAAGTATAAATCAAGGTCGTGCAGTTTTAGAAACAATATTAATTCTTATACAATGAGAAGCGGCGTCCAAAATGGTACAATGAGATCATTTTCCTTTACGGAAAAAATGAGAGCACCTGCTGATGGTGTTTCCGAAACTCCAGAATTTTTAGAGGGTCGTTCGCAACATTTACAAACCGCCTACGGGTCGAATGGTAGGCCACCATCAGACCACATATACTCATCTATTGACTCCGACTACTCGTCTCTAGAATTAGGTGGAAATAACCCGAATCGAAGACGAGAATTTAGGCATTGGCCCCCACCGCCTGCCATAGTCGATACCCAACATTCTGGTGGCCAAGCTTACCTTGTCTAGTCTCGCTTATAAATGTTTAAATTATAATTGTAGCTTCTTGTGTATATTGTTATATTAAAAACCGCGCTTTACCAAATAATTAAGATTTTATTATATTTTTGTAATTTCGAGCCATTAAAAAGGGCGTTGATTTCATAATGTTGGTGTAAATAAACTCTATAAGACTGCTGTAGATTATGTGAATTTGTATATATTATGTAAATAGATGTCCATATTAAGTCACAGTATACCTATTTATATACTTTAATAAAGCCATTGTGATAATTTTTGCATACATTTTTTTATTTTACCCTACAATTGTAAGATTACAAAAATTTAAACAGAAAAATTTGAACAGGAACCCAAAGTGGATACAAAAAAGCCAGTTTTTTTTACATATTTAAATCTGCGCATAGTTTTTGATAAGATACAATAGTGTTATAATTATACGCAGCTTAATTGCCGGAGACACTCTTGTTAAGCATGTAGTTAAAGTACTCGATAACCCAAACTATACAGAATCCTTTCACGAAGTATTTTACGAAACACTTTCTTTTATAACCATATCTTAAAACAAGATAAAAACAGTGTTGATAAATAAGCTGCAAAATATGATAAGAATATTCCATAAATTTAAAATGAAATAAAGATAAAACCATCTGAGAAAAAATAGCTGGACCTGACAAAGGACACTGAAGATACGTGACCGGAATCCTGAGGCTCTCCAAAACAGTTCATATCATAATCACAAGGTAAGAGCGCCCGCTGAATTTAAAATAAATACTTTTATCAATTTACAAAAGTACCGCTGAATCTTAGATGCAATTTATGTAATAGTGCTTTTGTTGTCTTCAGATATAATGAGCACCTTAGAAGGAATGTTAAAATGTTGTTATTTTAGCATAGGTCAGAATACACTAAAATTCAAGCAACGTTCAAATGTTGTTTTTGTAAGAAAATTTTTAGATACAAACACATTTGTAGATTCTTTTGCATTTAACTGTGGTTTTCGGAGATGGTAAATGAATAATTCAGTCTAACAATAAAGCAGCTTGACCTGGTCAAAGGTGATACCTCTTATAGAATGTGAATATATGGTTAGCGGTAGGTCTTTATTGGTAGTTTGGGAAATAGTCATAGCCGTAGCCTCTCACACACCTGATTCAAATCTAAATATGCCCTACATGGAATAATATCTAGGGCCTCTGATAGCGAAGCGAGTACATTAGATCAGGACTCATCAGGTACTGTAACTTCTTCTGTAACAGATTCTTTAATATTTCTATGGATGCGATAACTTTGATAATCATGCTGTTAATTGCAAGATAATATAACACCTTGGCTTGGATGGTAAAATCAAAGTAAAATTAATGGATTGATATCATTAATTGTTTATGATAATATATATTATGTATAAGCTAGCATTTTACATTTTTATAAAACAAATACTTCTTACTAATGTTTAAGTAGCAATGGCATTATTTCAAAGCAAATACTCTAATTAATCTTGTCAAACTGTTGAAGCAGCATGGTGGGTCTATGCTCTTAAAACGATATCTCCTGTGAGTAAGAAATCGCATAAAATTGCTAGCGAAATAAATAATGTTCGTGACATTTTATTTTCAACAAGAATCATAAAGTCATTATCTGATCTTATAGCAAATAATTTTGTACTTGCGCAATTGTTCCAGCATCCGTTCGTAGTCATAGCAATCATAATTGAAGCTTCTCTTGTATCACAAATGTCTACTCGTATATTTGCGCAACTCTCTTAGCAAGAATCCCTGTGTCTATCCATTGTGAAAAAGAGGTGTATTGTGTTAAACTTAATACTTCTATTTGTATTCATGATACAATTCTTGTTTTGTAATACTTCCATTCTTAGAAGAAAAATATTTTGGTAGAAAAAATCCTTTGTCTTAGAAAAAACCGGTAGCTGTTTAAGCAAGAACAATAAAACACGTAAAATCTTATGACTCATTGTTGACAGAGATAAAAAGGGGACAATAAAATAAGTTTCTGAAAGCTGACAACTTCTAATAAAGATTCTTTGAGGGTGAACATTGTTTTTAAAGCAGCTGGTTTAATATTGTAAGATTTAATTTTTACTGCGTCATGATAATCCGCTTGGCTAAGGTAATTGAAATATTGTTTATTCAAGTAAGCTTAATAAATCGTCATCAGACTTACGTTTGGTAATGAATGTACCTATATACAGTAAAGCTAAATCAACGCGATGAAACTGGTAAGAAATTCATTAGTGACTCGTTGGTATAGGGGTCTATAGACGTCAGAACATAATTGAAAGATCTCGCATTTATAGTACAACGCAATCCATACGGCTCCCGCATTATTACAATCTCCCGTGTATAACCTCTCTTTGGTTTGCTATGAGAAGTCCTCGAAAAAATATATAGGTCGTTGTCGTCGCTTCAACCGATGGACGTCCACTGCTGGACATAGGTCTCATGTAATGACGTCCACAAGGCCCAATCTTGCGCCGCCTGGCTCCAGCGGCTACCAGCGATCCTCTTTATGTCGTCGGTTTACCTTGTGGGGGTCTCCCTACTCTACGCCTTCCGGTGCGGAGTCGCCACTCCAGCACCTTCGGGCCCCAACGTCCATCGATCCGTCGGACTATGTGCCCCGCCCATTGCCACTTCAGGTTCGCGTTTCGTAGGGCTATGTCGGTGACTTTGGTTCTGCTACGGATCTCCTCATTTCTGATTTGATCGCGTAGAGAAACTCCAAGCATTGCCCTCTCCATCGCACGCTTAGTGACGATGAGCTTTCGAATGAGGTCCATAGTCAGCGACCACGTTGCGGAGCCGTGAATCTATTTATTTATTTGTCTAAATCTGGATTGGTTAGACATCGGTTATAACTAGATAGTTAGTTAACAACAATGTTCAGTTACAATGGTAATTTACCTCTTATCAGGTTAACGAGCTACCTCCTTATACTTTTTCATCATTTACCATGTGATGAGATCATAGTCAAACGCTAACCTGTAAAAAAATCGCTCTGTGATAACTAAATCTCTTTGACAGTTAAATAAATTTTTAGAAGCCAACGAAAGTTCTGTGACATTGTTATCATTGTGATATCAATTATAATTTAAAATAAATATGTAATTATGCAGTCTTTCACACCACTTTTCGTCAAAATCGTCAAATTTGGCTAATTCATTAATTTATTAGGAACATTGAAAAACATATACATTAAACACTTAAATTAATGTTAATGACAGTGGGTACGTTCTCGTATATGGGTCCATTTAAAGAGTGAAGTAAGTACAAATATACAGACATACCATCACGCCTCATTCCCGTAGGGATAGGCAGAGCCCTTGCCCTTCCACTTCCGCCACGATCCTTGCATATCTCCTTCACTTCTTTCATTCGCGTTAATCCTTTTATGCAAATTAGTGGGTTAAGAATCTTATTGAGCTAGGTCTTCTTTAAAACGATCGCCTTCCCTTCCATAAGTCCTTTTTGTCAATCTCCTTTCATTCGTTCAATTTTAGTCACTACATCTTTTATATCACAACGTTCTCTTATCACACTATTTCTTACTTTTTTACATAGTTTCAATCCACTCATACTTCTCTCTGCCTCATTCATCAACTGCCTCATTGGTCTAGTGGTTAGCATGTTCGACTACAGACATGAGGTCCTGGGTTCGAGTCCCGGGTCGGGCCAATTCAAAAAAATCAATATTGAGTTTTCTATTAAGATTTTCTCAATATTTACCCGAAGTTGGGAAGTTGGCGGTGTGATCCACCCCCGTGCCTCGGAGAGCACGTTAAGCCGTCGGTCCTGCGCCTGATCTCTCTCCGGTCGTGTCGGATTCCCGTCACATCGGACTATGAGAGTGAAGGAATAGAGAGTGCACTTGTGTACTATGCCTGCCAATCCGCAGTGGAGCAGCGTGGTGGGTCTATGCTCTAAAAACCCTCGCTCCCCAAAGTGAGGAGGCCTGTGCCCAGCAGTGGGACGTTAATGGGCTGCTACTTACTTACTTTTTTACTTACATACTTCTCATCGCTCTCACTTAATTACTAATTACTATATAATTACTACAAACACAGTGAAATACTTAGTAAATTGTTGCAAATTTTATATCTAAAAGATAGTTAATAGATAAAGAGTTTAATTAGGTAGGCTGTAAAAGGCTAGTGTTTACTAATTCTCCAAAATCTATATAATAAAGAAGTAAACCGTATATTCGTCAGCCGTCTTATTTTTATGAAATATAACTCAATCTCAGAATGAATTTAGACAAAGTCATGAACCTCGATGAGAGGAAATTTACTCTCTTGAAAACAAACCGCGAACGCATAAATAACGAGTTTAATGAACAGTTTTATTTGCTTAATAGTACAACGTCTTCTGGTCGTTCCTGCAGCCACTTTATATAACGGCATTGTTGTCTCTAAAACATTGTTCGGTGACAAAATTTTCTGGTAGTTTGAGCTTAATTGCTTTAATGCTATTCACGCCTTACTCGGAGCACCTATTATTTTCATCACGGTTTGTTGAACACTTTCAATGTGATTATTTCACAACCTTTTCATTCATTACGTATTGTTTTGTTACCTTATGTTGATAATTTTGAAGCTTTTCGTAAATGTTCGATATTGAAGAGAATTACCAGAATTTTGCTTAATGCTTTAAATTTAGCAACTTAACTGGTATTCAGCCTCTATATCGACGCCTTTAACGTATAAAGAGTCAAGTATAAGCCTAATGTTGTCAGACAATGTTTCGAAGATAAATTGTTTATTACTTTCCTTTTGTACTAAAATTACAAAAACGTCTGAAATACAAGTTGACCTTTTTTAACTCATAGAAAGAAATCTCTTAAACCTTTTGCGTAAGTTTTCTATAGGTGACGCTGTACAATATGTCACAAAATTAATTAATTAATATCTGAAAAACTATTAACGTCAGTCTCATTCACTACAAGTTAGAAAAATATATTTCAACGTGTGTTGATGAATAGACAATGACATTAAAGGTTAACGATTGAGAACTTGAACATTATATGTATCCGGAAAGTGTAAGCTAATAGTAGCTATTGATACATTCTTTATATTTTTGGCATACTAGCCATGCCTCGCGGTGACACCCACGTAGCAATGAAAAATCTACTAAGTCGGACTATGGATTTATTTTTATTAGAAGTGAGAAAAGTTTTACTCCACTTAGTTTTTAATTTCTTCCTTTCAGATGGTTAGATACATACTTACATTCATAATCTAAACAATATACTGACTTTACAACGAATATATTATAATACATTTACGTAGTAAGTCTGACATTAGACAATTTATAAATAAGTAAGTAAAAAGTAAGTAGCAGCCCATTAACGTCCAACTGCTGGACACAGGCCTTCTCACTCACACGAGAGAGGGTTTTTAGAGCATAGACCCACCACGCTGCTCCACTGCGGATTGGCAGGCATAGTACACAAGTGTACTCTCTATTCCTTCACTCTCGTAGTCCGACGAGACGGCAATCCGACACGACAGGAGAGAGATCAGGCGCAGGACCGACGGCTTAACGTGCTCTTCGAGACACGGGGGTGGATCATACCGCCAACTTCCCAACTTCGGGCAAATATTCAGAAAATCTTGATAGAAAACACATTATCTATTTCAAATTGGCCCGACCCGGGACTCGAAACAGGACCTCATGTCTGTAGTCGAACATGCTAACCACTAGACCAATGAGGCAGTTCAATTATAAATATTCTACAGATATTGAAATAATTTTGTGAATCGGTCCAGTAGATTTTAGCTTGCTTATAATTTAAAATTAAAAACAAAATCTAACTTTCTTCTATAATATTAGAGAATAGACTTATTTGTAATAATTTATTGTGTCAGAACTTCCCGATACACAACATTTGACAAGGGATTTCGACTCGGGATACATTATTTTCTTTAGATTGACATTTTAAAATTCGTTATATCTTTTGAATGGAATATCCGATTTTAATCATTAAAAAAATATTATACAGATATTGAAGCTATCTTTAGTTATATACAATAGGATAAGGAATTATACGGAGGTATGACTGATATGGTTTGATTATTGTCGGCACTTTTATTAATTTTTAAAACACTAAAAAGTAGTGGCATAGCTACAGTAGTTGGACATATGTTATAGCGGATTTTTATTTCATATCTTGGGTTATTTTTTGAGAATGTAATATAGCCTATGTTGCTGACTGAAAATGCAACTTTCTAATGGTTAAAAAATTTTGAAATTGGTCCAGTAGGTTTTGTGTGAAAACGTATCAAACATACACACCTAAATACAAAAACACAAATGTTTCCTCTTTATAATATTATTTTTAAGGTTTTGATATTGTATTCTCTTCACATTCCCATAATAAATCGCAAAAGTAGTCATACGTGAACTTGGAAAAGTTGATTCAATTGATCCATGTAAGTCATCCATTTCACAGACTGTTAATAATGCAAATAAAAGAATATTGAAACGTGAAATAAATCCGTATAACACCTTTTTTTTGCTTTGCTTTTACATATAACATCGAATTGAAAGAATCTTTTGCTCAAATTGAAATAGTACAAAACTTTAAAGCTTGTCTTATAACAAAGACGTTAGACGTTCTATGTTTTATATTCACAGGTGTGTTTATACAATTAATTAATGTGAAAGATAACGCTCAACATGACATATCCGTACGGGCTGTCCACACTTTTAAATTTATTATAGCAGTCCCCTATTCCTGGTATCAAAACCTTACAAGGTAAAAAGTCCCTCATTTCAAACAAAGAGGTTGACGATGGGCAAATAAAGAGCACCTTATTCTACGATATCACCCATTTTTACGTCATAAAATTCATCTCTCGCCTTTAAGGTGGTTAAACATTTCGGGTTCTTTATTACTGGCTGAGTTTTAACGTTTAATTTTAAGAATATGCTTTAATTTAGTAACTTCTTCAAAGAAACGTTTGTGTTCACATCAAGCGAAGGGAGCGGTTGTGACAAACGAAAATTAATGGTTGTCTTTATATTTGAGTGGAGCGTTGGATTACATAAGATGCTGGTATTGTACTGTCACAGTTCTGTTTCATTTATTTTATTCACAATAAGGTATTCCCCTTAGTTTTACAAGCGTAATTACCGATTTTGTGGGTATATGATGGTCACGACTATAACTTATAAAACAAAAAAGTGAAATAGATAATTTTGATACAAGGAATNAATCAAAACAAAATCTACACTTTCTTCTGTAATATTACATAAACGACTTATTAGTAATTATTTATTGTATCAGAACTTCCCGATACACAACATTTGATACTGAATTTCGACTCGGGATACATTATTTTCTTTAGATTGACATTTTAAAATTCGTTATATCTTTTGAATGGAATATGCGATTTTAATAATTAAAAAAATATTATACAGATATTGAAGCTATCTTTAATTATATACAATAGGATAAGGATTAATACAGAGGTATGACTGATATGGTTTAATTATTGTCGGCACTTTTATTAATTTTTAAAGTACTAAAAAGTAGTTTCTTTTTTATGTCACACCTTGGGTTAAGTTATTGCATTTTTCTCAGTAGGTTTTGTGTGTAAACGTATCAAACGTGCACACCTACATACAAAAACACAAATTTATAATATTATTTTAAAGGTTTTGATACTGTATTCTCTTCACATTCCCATAGTAAATCGCAAAAGTAGTCATACGTGAACTTGGAAAAGTTGATTCAATTGATCCATGTAAGTCATCCATTTTACAGACTGTTAATAATGCAAATAAAACGATATTGAAACGTGAAATAAATCCGTATAATACCTTCTTTTTATCGTAGATTGCTTTTACATATAGCATCGAATTGAAAGAATCTTTTGCTCAAATTGAAATAGTAGAAAACTTTAAAGCTTGTCTTATAACAAAGACGTTAGACGTTCTACATATCTATGTTTTATATTCACAGGTGTGTTTATACAATTAATTAATGTGAAAGATAACGCTCAACATGACATATCCGTACGGGCTGTCCACACTTTTAAATTTATTATAGCAGTCCCCTATTCCTGGTATCAAAACCTTACAAGGTAAAAAGTCCCTCATTTCAAACAAAGAGGTTGACGATGGGCAAATAAAGAGCACCTTATTCTACGATATCACCCATTTTTACGTCATAAAATTCATCTCTCGCCTTTAAGGTGGTTAAACATTTCGGGTTCTTTATTACTGGCTGAGTTTTAACGTTTAATTTTAAGAATATGCTTTAATTTAGTAACTTCTTCAAAGAAACGTTTGTGTTCACATCAAGCGAAGGGAGCGGTTGTGACAAACGAAAATTAATGGTTGTCTTTATATTTGAGTGGAGCGTTGGATTACATAAGATGCTGGTATTGTACTGTCACAGTTCTGTTTCATTTATTTTATTCACAATAAGGTATTCCCCTTGGTTTTACACGCGTAATTACCGATTTTGTGGGTATATGATGGTCACGACTATAACTTATAAAACAAAAAAGTGAAATAGATAATTTTGATACAAGGAATAGAAACAAACCTGTTATGCCTTATTTTATGGAGAAGAAGCTTCAGAAATCATTTGTCGAGTTGAGCATACGCATTTTTAATAAGATACACGCATCACTTTTGGGTTTTCCTCCACATATTTTAAGAAATATGTAAAGAAGGTCCTAAAAGGCATATTATATTGTTGAAGATTATTAAAACGATAAATATGTTTGGACCTGATATCAGTTGCATACAGAAGCAAAATACTATACATTGTAACCCACAAAACTATATTTAAAGGAGTAACTGTTGAGTTTCTTACCGGTTTCTTTCCAGCGGAGTCAACTTTCCGAGTCTGTAGTAGATTTGTAACGGACAGACTACTGACGATTGCAAATTGCTTTTAGAGACTACTTATATTAAGAATATTTATATTTTGATTTACTTTCACGAGCATAATGTTTATGTTACGAAGAATAATATAAGTAGTAGAGGTTGAACACAGAATATTTAAATTTTGATTTTGATTTACTTTCACGAGCATAATGTTTATGTTACGAGGAATAATATAAGTAGTAAATTTGCCATTTTCGTTTCTCGGCAAGACAAATATTTATAAATTTCTAATTTGCCTGAGTCTGGACTGCCGGGAGGCTTTGGCGGTGGCTAGTTATCACTCTAATAGCACAGACGTGCCTCCAAGTAAAATTTTGCATTGCAGTACGATGCTCTGTAGAAACTATAAGAGAAATAAATTACCATTTATCGCTAATCTCACTAATAATTAAAAAGAATAAGGGGAAACCTGTATTTATTGACAGATTCAAATGAGTAGTGAATCATTTTAAGGATATTGTAACGAGAGAAATTTGAGTGAGTGAGATTTGCTGTCTTTATATTCTATATACCTTATTGACCGTGTAATAAAAAACAATTATGTAAAGTAAAACAAAAAAACAAAAACTGGTATCTTCAGATACCACAATGTAAAGTTGTAAGTTTGACGGTGATTATATATCATTACATAAAAGTGAGTCAATGTAAGATACAAACCTACTGAACTCTTAAAAGTTACTTATTATAAATATGTTTTAGAATCAGAGCTTTGAAGCCTTGATTAAAGTACATAGTACCTATTTAAATCCTTCCAAGGTTTAATAGTGAAATTTTGGTTTGAAATATAAGTTTATGTTTTGTACTCATAATATAACCTTTAAAATATATAATTGTGATGATTATAATATATTTCAAATAAAAACGTTGTGTTATAAAAGAAGATGTAGTGACTAAAATTGAGAAAGGTACGCTGCTTAGATGGGTTGGGCACGTAAAGAGAACGAATGAAATGAAACTGACAAAAAGAATTTATGAGTCAAGAGTGAAAGGGAAAGTTGTAAAGGGAAGACCAAGACGAACGTTCCTGGCCGATATCCAGGACTTTTTAAATAAGGGCCAGGTCAAGAGTACTCTAAGCCTACAAACTTGTATAAAAAGATTAATGACAATGAAAGAAGCGAAGGAGTTATGCAAGGTTCGTGGCAAGTGGAAGGAATTGGTCTCTGCCTACCCCTATGGGAATGAGGCGTGATGCTATGTATGTATGTATGTACAAATAAAAAGGTATGTGTTTAAAACCACTATACAGTTGTCAAACTTCATGAGGTGAGGTGAAGTTAATTATGCTGTATTTTTCTATATTGTGTGACTGTGATCTGAATCTGGGAAGAGGCAATTTACCACTTATGGGTTTTTATTCAGCATCGTATTGGAACATAAATTTACTTAGCAGTACATGTTTACTGGCAGTACCAGCCCAGACTCAGACAAATTAGAAAATGTAGCTTCCTAAATTCTCCTTCCAGAGATCGAACTCAAGACCTCTGCTAGCAAAGAGATTACTCATCACCACTGTGCTAAGTTTACCTTTAAGACCATTCGACAGAAATAAAAACTTCATCAGGATGAGGTTAATAATACGACTATGTTTTTTGTTCTATCTACATAATGTAATAACATTTATATTATATATAATTATTATTTCTTGTATGAATTATTGTCAATAAAGCGTTGATAGTTATGTTACATTAAATAATTTAAATATAACAGTGACGTTTGACTATAAAGTCTGCCCCGTTCTTAGTCGACGAGAGTCAATTGAATTCAAACTAGCGTTACATAATCCAGCGTGACGGTGCAGCCACAGTAATAACCCACAAAATAAATTCCACAGCTCGCCTAAAATATTTTTATATAACAAAATTAAACAGACTTCTTCAATGCCTGAAGACAAAATACTCGGATAAACAAGTATGTTCATTAGCGCTATTAAATATACGAAATACTTGTATGGAGTGTCGTTATTATGAAACGTATTACGAAAAGAAGCTTCATTAAAGTAAGTGACAATTTAATGAATGTTGGCCCGTTGTGCAATTTTAGGCGAGGTTATTAAAACTAACAAATAATGAATGGTGATGCGACTTGATGGATAGTTTCATTTCGTAAGAGCAAAGATGAATTGAGACTATTTTTTTTTGTACTTTACATGACTTCTCTTGTCATTTAATTCACAGGATATAACAATTAACATAAATATTATGTTAAAACTGCCTCCTTGGTCTAGTGATCAGCTTATTCGGCTATACATATGAGGTACTATCGATATTCAGTTGTCTATTAAGAATATCTCGATATATGCTCAAAGCTGGGAAATTGTCGGTGGGCTCAACCGCCGTATCTCGCAGAACAGGTTTAGTCGTCAGTCTTTTTTTCCCAATGAGTAATGCTTACGCACCCTTGCCACGAGGCAAGGAGTGTGCGACTCGCTGGCAAGGTCAGAATGCCTACTAAAACCCAGCGACACAGAGAAAGAAATCCTAGCTAGCTATTGCTTGAGGCGAGGACGAATCGTCACCACCGTGACCACGCCCGCATTTGGAGACTGGAGATCCTCCTTCCTTTCAGACTTAGATCAAGTCTTAACTCTTCGGACCTCGTCACTTTCAAGACGGTCACCCTGCACTAGTAAGTTGCCGCCAGGACTTCCGTCTGCAATCCCGGCGGAGGATCGCCCGCCAAGTATAAGCCATCGGTCCTGCGCCTTGTCTCTCTCCATTCGTGTCAGACTGGCGTCACATCGGATTATGAAAGTGTCTATGCCTGCCAAACGTCTATCCTCTTAAAACCCTCTGTTCTATGAGTGAGGAGGCCTGTGCCCAGCTATGGGACGTTAATAACCTGTTACTTACTTTTATGTTACAACCATGTAAAAAATTATTAATTTCTCCAAAATTCGATATTATAATTGTATAAAATGTACAACTTAGAATAAAAAATTTACATTCTCATGCTCATATCTTTATGAATTATCAGTAAAACTTTTTAAGTAGTTTATTGTAACCATGATACATCATTTAATTGTGAAGGTAGTTAAGAAATTATTGTCATCTATGACTAATTAGTCGCGAAGTTATTATAAACTGATCCGACCTGTTCAATGGTAAATCTATTTAAAAGTCACCTTCCCTATTGCCTTGAGTTATATCTTTACGTATACTATAGAGAGCAAGAGTTTGTTTGCTTGAAGGCGCTCAACTCAGGAACTACTGATCCGATTTGAAAAATTCCTTTAGTTTTAGTTAGCTCATTTATCGAGGAAGATTAAAGATACAGATTGTATGGAGACTGTGCATTGCCCAGAAAAATCCAATAGGGGCGGTGCACCAATGAAAAAAATTTTAAATTCGAGAAAGCTTCCGTTGCGTGCACTGCGTAAACAATTAAAGTTTCACAAACATCCTGTATGACAATTGTTCCCCTTTAAAAGTTCTAGTTCTAGTTCTAAAAATAATGCAGTCTTTATGAAAGTGTCTTTATAAATATGATATTAATCCTTTAAACTACGCATGTCACACCGTTAGTTATGTGGGTTATATATGATTATTTTTACTACTGGAAAGGGTATAAGTAGCAGCCCTTTAACGTCCCATCGCTGGGCACAGGCCTCCTCACTCCGAGAAGCGAGGGTTTTTCGAGCATAGACCCACCACGCTGCTCCACTGCGGATTGGCAGGCATAGTACACAAGTGCACTCTCTATTCCTTCACTCTCATAGTCCGATGTGATGGGAATCCGACACGACCGGAGAGAGACCAGGCCCAGGACCGACGGCTTAACGTGCTCTCCGGGGCACGGGGTTGGATCACACCGCCAACTTCCCAACTTCTGACAAATATTGAGAAAATCTTAATAGAAAACTCAATATTGATTTTTGAATTGGCCCGACCCGGGACTCGAACCCAGGACCTCATGTCTGTAGTCGAACATGCTAACCACTAGACATGACTTCACACCATAAATTCATCAGACGAATTAGAAAATACATGTTACTAAATATCCTCTGCCAACGAATCCTTATATATCCGTAGAATGTCTTGTTTATGTTTTATTTAAAATTTCAAATGATTTTACCCGGCAGATGTTGTTTTAAGTGGATATGCCTCAGTGCGAGTCTCATGAATTTTGCGCGTACAAAAGGAGACTGTCAACAAAAGATTGTTATTGCAAGTGTTACTCTGCTCTTATAAACATCTTTGACAAATTGAGCAGGATGTGGCAGCTTTAAAATAATCCTATTTATAATAAAAATTATTAACCGTGATATTATCTGGTCATCTTTAAAGCGTTGCATAAAACTGTTTCTTTATCCACAGCTATTGTGAAATAAATCGAAATAAGTATGGACCTACAGCAAAATGTGATCATATTCAGTTAGTAACCCTTAGATTGTCCGGCCACGAAGGTTTTAAGCCCCAGTTTACCTTCGCTTTGTAACAGAAATTACCGTCGCCTGCACCGCCCCGCTCGGACATTTTGCGCCGATTGCCCCACGGGTCGAATCAAAAATATCAAATTGTTTTAATTCTTATGTTTGCTAATAGTTAAACTATACAATGTTATCTTTTGCTTATTAAATTAAGACTGGTATAGCGTCATGATATGCTACATTTATACGCTTATATCTTAAACACTTAAACTTACTTCAAGGATTTTCATTGTTATTTGGATCACTTATATAATCAAAAGTACAAATAATCACTAATAAACACTCACTGTTTATAAAATACCACAAAAAACCTATACGTACAGTTAGTAACGGTCTTTTTGTAACTGATTTATTTTTGTTTTTGTATTGTCTGGTGTTATCTATAAGTATATTTTGTCATGACAGTTAACGAGAAGTGAAATAGATGATACACAGATAATTTGTATTGTCTAATTCGAATTAAAAAAAGAGATGGTTATATTTCTGATTGGCTGAGTCGCAACAGAACTATTGCCCATGTCACCCAGTAGTCCACACGGGCAATCTGAGGGTTAAGTTCTTGCAAATAGAAAGCTTACTAGCCTAATCTAGGATTAGACTGTTAAAGACGCTATATATAGATAAGTGGGAAGCTATGAAGGCCTAGTGCCTTGATATATATTGATACGTAGCTTCTCGTTCAGAGAAGTTGCGGATGCAAATCCTAGGGAGGCATGACTAAGTGCCTCTTCATGATAAACATCTGACGTAGTTGATTATTCTTTGCTTCTATTATCCTGCTTTTCAGCAAAGAAAACCGGCGTATACTGGACGCGATTCTGGAGTATTTCAACGTGCAAGGGAGCAGCCTGGTAGGTTTATACTCTAAAGAACCTCTCTTCCATGAGTGATAAGGTCTTTGTACAGCTGTGGGATGCTAATAGGTTTGCTAAATAAATGAAAACAGTGAAATAGTAAAGATAACGACTTATATGTATACCGAAATGCAAATTTTAACCTTTGTTGCTACTATTCTCCGAAATTGCTAAACCGCTTTTCATTTTACAAGCTGATTCATGAAGTTACGAGTACTTAAACCAAACAGTTTTTTGTTGTGTCTATGGGTCTATGGGTAACATGTCTATGGGTGTTTGGGAACAGGCAATGCTAGGCGTAATTTTCCAGGGAGCACGGGACGCTTTCCTACAGATTGTTGCAGGTTCTTACCGGACAAAGGTGCTTCGAAAAGTTTTTGCACCAAATTGGCCGGTAGGAGTCACCCGCTTGTCATAAGTGTGGTGCAGCTATCGATTAAACGCATCACACTGTGGCAGATTGTGCGGTCTGGGGACCTCAGCATCACCTTCTGGTGGCGTTGATCGGCGGCGACCTCTCGTTGGGGAGTATTGTAGGCGCGATGCTGTTCAGTGAGAGATGGTGGGCGGAAGTTGCCTTCTTTTGCGAGACGGTAGTCTCACGGAAGAAAGCCCACGAGAGAAAGAGCAGTGGAAGCTGCCTCTCACCGCCGAAGGAGGCGGAATATAAGGCGGCGCATATTTGCGCATCTCCTTCCGCCTCCGTGAGTCTTCTGTCAGACTCATCCGGGACACCGGGATACAATGCGAAAGCTGAACACCTGGTGCCTCACTAATGGGTGAAAAGGATTCCGCTGGGTTTTAGTGGGTATTGCGAGACCTTCCATCGCCGAGTCCCACACTCCTGACTGGTCATCAGTCAGGGTTAGTGCGTAAATAGCATTTCCCAACTACAAAAAAATAAGAAAAAAGGCCTATAAGTAATATCACAACGAGCCTGTTGAAATTGTCATTCGTTAATAATTTTTTTTGTTTTTGTTAATAAAACTTGTTTATTTTTGATGATAACAAATTGAACTAATTAAGTATGTCTATGTCTGTTAATCAAATTTAAATACATAATTTTTACACAACAGTGGAGTTCTTTTGTTTTAAACAATAGATGGAATGAGTCAGAGGTTTTTAAAAAAAAGGTTATCGTGTGAACATCTACTGCCGATCTGCGGCGGACGAAGCATGTAATTTAATACTTTCTACGCCCGTAAACGTTGCATTTACAAAAATAATTACATGGTCGCTGCTTATCTGACGACTTCTTTGACAGCTCAATATTCATTCGGCAAAACATTACAATGTAGGGGTTGTTCATACCAATAACTTCATACCCTCCATTTTGTCATTGATCTATCGCAAGTCGCATTACAGGCGAACGTGAAGAGTTGATAAAGTGAAAAGCACTTGGCACAGCAGTCAATACTATTATGGCGATCACGTCTCGCATCAACTGTGTCACTTGCATTGAGGAAGCATAAAACAATGTAATGATTTCTTAATCTATAACAGCGGCAGGCAACCGTTTTTTGTATAAGATCCACAAATGTTATCAGGAGATCGGTGTGGGCTACAAATATCATAAGGATATCGGTGCGGGCTATGAATGTTATGAGGATCTTGACTAGGGCTATAAATATTATGAGGATATCGGTGCAGGCTATAAATATTATGAGGATATGGGTGCGGGATACAAATGTTATGAAGATATTGGTGCGGGTTACAAATTTTATGAGGACATTCGTGAGGGCTACAAATGTTATGAGGACACCGGTGCGGGCTACTTATATTATGATGATATTGGTGCGGGCTACAAAAAGTATGAGGATATTGGTGCGGGCTACAAATGTTATGAGGATATCGGTTTGGGCTACAAATATCATAAGGATATTGCTGCGGGCTATAAATGTTATGAGGATATCGGTGCGGGATACAAATGTTATGAGGATATTGGTGTGGGCTACAAAGGTTATGAGGACATTGGTGTGGGCTACTAATATCATAAGGATATTGTTGCAGGCTACAATTACCATGAGGATATTGGTGCGGGTTGCAAATGTTATGAGACTATTGGTGCGATCTATAAATGTTATGACGATATTATTGCGAGCCAAGATATTGTTAAGAACCTGTGAAGAAGAAAATTGTTTTTGCAATTTTATTACTCTCATTTGTAAACCTGTGGGCCGCACTGAAGTGGCTTACGGTCCGAATGTAGCCTGCGGGCAGCTAGATTCCGACCAATAAAATATATTTAATTATTTATAAACACTACCTTCATACTCATTCCTACGACTGATTTCCTAATCACAAGGTTAGTCACTTCGCCAGCAATAGTCCTGGGTTTAGTTCTCAACAGGACAAGTTTAGAAAACTGCAATTTCTAGTTTGTCTGAGTATGAAATCATGTGAGTCTCCGTGGCTTGTCAGTGCTGTTGGCCCTTAAGTAACTAATTGAGTTATAGTATAATGCTGTGTAGGAACCATAACACAATAGCGAGCTTCCTTCTTAAACTTCACATCACTTACCATCACCTAAGATTACAATCTATAGCCAAACTGTGAGTAATAAAAGAAAAGGATTTAAGAATGGTATAGATTGAGAATTTAATTCGGTTTCCGATATTATCACAGGATTGGGTGACACCTAGTCTATTAACCGCTAGTCTTTATGTGCTTACTTCATTAAAACAGCCAGAATGATAGTGACGATTTGTTATATGTGTTCCAGTAAACTCTAGACTTCCCCATATTTTTATGTTATCAGGGATTACACAGTTGACGTTGCCGGCAACAGCTGATATTTATAGTTAATACATTATTCATGTTTCACATGTAAGTGGTGAGGAATGGTGAGCGGTAATCTGATTCAAGCATTGAAGTCTATCTATCTTGAGTTCTAGTGCTTGTGTCAGAATAAACGGGAACGTACACGAATTGGTTTCCTGTCGAAAGAGGTGTTCGATAGGGATGTGTTGCGACACCATGGCTGTGGCATGGCACCAACCTATTCATGCATACCTGTTTGACAGATTTAAAAGAAAGTATGTATGGGTTAAATCTAAATTTACAAAAGATGGAACATGTGAAAGTGATATTGAAAGGAGAGTGAATGTAGGTAATATGGTAAATGGTGCTCTGTACGCCTTAATGAATAGCCAGATGGTGTCTCAAAGGTCCAGACTGGCTGTGTATTTAGGAGTGTTGGTACCAACACATGTATGGCAGGGAAAGTTGGGTATGGCAGAAAAATCACATAATTAAAATAAATGAGAATGCGGTAGAGATGAGAGCGTTGAGAAGTATGATTGGATTGAAACTGAGTGACAAAGTAAGAGATAGTGTGATAAGAGAAGGTTGTGGTATAAAAGAATAGGTAGTGAATAAAATTGAGATAGGTATGCTTAGATGGTTTGGGCACGTAGTGAGAATGAACAAAAGGACAAAAAGGATTTATCAGTCAAGTGTAAATGCGAAAGTTGGAAGAGGAAGACCATGGCGAATGTTCCTGGACCAAATCCAGGACATTTTAAATTAGGGCCAGGTCAAGAGTACTCTAAACCGAGGAACTTGTATGAAAGTTTTAATGATAATGAAAGAAGCGAGGGAGATTTGTAAGGATCGTGGCAAGTGGAAGGACGTGGTCTCTGCCTACCCCAATGGAAATGAGGCGTGATGCTATGTATGTTGATGTTTCACATTAAAAACTTTAACGGATAAATTGTCCCTATAATTAACAATACACTCGCACTTCGTGTGTACACGGTGTTATTCAAGGAGCAAAAGACAAAAACGCCGACAAAACAAACGTACTGGGGAGCTCAAATGCATATTTCGTGGGCTGTTTATGTAAATTAATTCATAATAAATATTTTGATTCCATGCTAACGAGTAGTTGAAGTCGTACGCCGCTCGTTCGACTCTCGTTAGGGGGACACCGCATTATCATAATACTGTTATTTATTGCGAAAACCCTTTATTATTTTAAATTTGAATTCATTAAGATTTGTTTGTCTTTATCTACCATTATTTAGTTTTATTTATTTCATTTACATTTATCATATAATGTTTGTATATTTATGAAATTTTAAATTCTAAAACAAAACCGTACAGAAGCTTTGTTTGTTAGCCTTTTAAGATTATGATATTACGTTCTCATTATTTGATACATGTTTCATTTATGAACTTATAACTAATTATTACTTTATTTATAATAAGTATAATTATTAAAATATAACATGAAAAAGTCCTTGTTCTTGTCAGCGTAAACTATGTATATTAACAAAAATAATCTTCATTGTTATTATGTCTTTTTTATAAATAGACAGCGATATCACATCATGTTAGGTGACTTTAGTAAAAGAACTTCAGACTTGAGACTAATATGTGAGAGAACTTCTTTTAAACGTGTCAGAGGAAGTTCTATTTGGAAATTTATCGATTATTGCATTAAAATTAACCCACTGACTCCACTCCCAATAAATTTTTATCTTACCCGATAACATGGCCAAGGATCTGACGATTGTTATCAAAGTAAAACTCGGATTTTAATATTCAGACCCGAAACAAAAGTAATAATTATTGTCTTCGCCTCTACCCAAAATAATGATGGGTTTTTGTTAGAAATTATCGGAGTTTTAACAAGACCGCCTATCGTTCGAGGTGATTTTAACGCTTTTATTTTTGTAATTCCAATACAGAAGCCATAAATTCTATAAAAAACAGTCATGTATTCTGTAGAGATCATATTTTGTTACAAGTTTACATGCATTGTAAATGAACGAACTTATTCCTTTGATGCATGTCTATCTAAGTACTTTAAACTGATGTATGATAGGCTTTTGTGATGGCCCTTCGGTAGAGACGATTCCAGGTTCGATATCAGGGTAGGAAAAACAGAGCAGGAAAAGTAAATCTGTACTATTATTATAAAGCTAAGGAGTCTAGCTTGAATGTACTAATCTTAACAACAACTAGTCAGGTTTTAAAAATATTTTCAGTGTTAGATAGCTCGTTTATCGAGGAAAGCGATATTCTATATATCAATCAAATTTTTCCTATTTTGTTTCTGTAGTATTTAATAAAAATTAAGTTGAACTTTACCTTATAAGAGATGTATATTTCCTTACGTGTGGACGATTCTTTGGTTCATCTACTAGCTGTGATAAATATTGTTAATTGTTGTGTTATCTTAATAAACATAAATCATTTTAAACTGTCTATGATGTGTCTATGTAAAACATACGCTACATTAGGTAAAAACAATGAAGGTGGACTCCAAGAAGCACAACTTCAAAGGGATATCGATCCATTAGGACGCCGCATCAATCACGCTGCGCAAACATCGGACCCATTATATTGGACAAACACGCGAGCGGCTTCTGTTCGAACTTCGCCTCTTTCGGACTTGTTGATCTTTGGAAATATAGATGTGTTATAGCGTAATGATTTTGTAAACACGCTTTGTTGTTGGCGTTAAGGTGAGTAACTCGGCTACATTAACTATTACTTACATATTTGATCCGTTAAGATATTAAACACGTTATATGCAATACGCTAATAATGGTTAGTTTACTTAAATAACGGTATATTATAAAATCTTTTCCTTTTTTTGGCATCTATTCTAAATAGGAAGCGCTCTAACTTGGTAAATAATTTACTTCTTATGATTTCTGCACACCATTGTACTGGACTGCATTTTTTGGTTTGGTCCCACTAGTGGACACAGGTCTCCTCACTCATAGGAGAGAGGGTTATAAGAGCATAGAGCCACTACGCTGCTCCACTGCTGGTCGGGAGGCAGAGAGAGAGTCTTTGCTGGTAGAGTGGTAACTAGCTACGACCAAGCTAAGCGTGAAAGATATTTAAGTGATATAGAAGCTTCATCTTGTTGCGAAATTTTAACTGAGAGAACTAATGAAGACCTGAAGGGGGAGATATAAATCTTTTCAAGAGATAGTAATTTAATTAAAATTTATGAATAAATCCTGTTAAATCAAAATTCAACCTTGAGAATTACCTCCTTCTGTAAGACTACATGTTGAGACTACAGATTTATCCAGAGAAAGTAAGGACCTTTAAAATATAAGAACTAATTCTATACCGACAAAGTGGTGAGTACCATTTAGTAAAAACTAATAAGAAAGTAAAGTAATACACTAGTATCACACAAACTATAAGGATTGGATGAAGCAGACGTGCCTACGAGTATACTACCTGGAAGGCAATGGAGACGTCTAGATAGTCTTCTCTAACGATAGCCTTATCTTATATCTCCATTTCTTATTCAAGACACGAACTCAACTAAGGTACCTACGTCGTTAAGGTAGGTTATAGTGTAAGTGGTGCAGGTGTAACGTGACCTCTTTATTTATGAAAATAGTGTTATGTGAATTTAATATTACATCTGCATTTTCTTTCTTTTAACAAATTTATATCTATTTCAAAAAGCTGGTACTAATATTATACGTATTAATTTAGGTACAAATTATCGGTAACTTAGGTACAAAATAAAAGCCAGTAATATAATAGCATAAAAATAAAATTGTGGAGTACAATAACTTTTTTTTTTGTTAAAATTGTACAAGACCCAAAACTTTTTAACGCTAGGAAATAGATTTACTTATTTACTTATCATGGATTACGAGTGTGAAAAAAGTAAAAAAGAAATCCCGCAATACCTACTAAAAGGAATTTTACATTTATGAGCAGGAATGCAGGGCTTTTTACCCTTTTATGTATTACTATAGGATTGGATTGAAATAAAACCCATCTGATATCGAAGCGAGTACTCCCACCGTAGCGTCAGCAAGGCCATTAATACAGCCACATTTTCAACTGAATTCTCAATCTTTTTGTCATAGTCACATTCAGCGTGATAGCTATCTCAAAGAAAGAATACCATATCTCTCATTAGGGCATATACTACCAAGAATACTTCCCAGTGAGAAGTCTCCACTCATTAATGCTTGAAGATGTGTAGCTTATGTCCTCAAGTTGCCGATTTTACCAATTTAATGGCTATCTTTGAACAATAGGCAATTCCTTATCATCTACATGAGTAGTAAATTTACTACCAAGAACGCTTGTAGTAGGATAATGAATTTTGCTTTTAGAATATCCATCATTTTAAAGAGTACTGGATATTTATATTTAGGTTAAACTGTAGCCAAGTAAATTTGAACAGCTAGAAAAATAAATGCAAGTTTTTAAATTATTTGCGAGAACAAAGCTGCAGCCGAAGTTAATTTAGATGAAAATTTAATGCAGGTACGCTAAGTTACTATTTCCATATACTTTTTAAGGAGCATCTAAATAAACGAGGCGAGGAAACTAAATAATTTCCATTTCTGAGAAGCTTTTAGATGTATATTATGAAATACCGTCTTAAATTTTCCACGAAAACTGTAATAACGATGTATGAATGGTTAAATTTTAAAATAAAGCTATCTAATTAGCTCTTATGTTTTAAAATAAAATGTTATGATAGCTGTTGGATGGTAAGTGATTATACAGTGTAAGACGTTAACCTGGTCATTTAGCTAATGGATTTTACCTAGCCTAGACATAATTTTGTTGTTTCGGTGGTAATTAGCTAATGCCATAGCCTTCCACTAGGCCATACCTAGAAATGTACTGACGGATATCAAATCTGGGACCTCTGCTAGCGAAGAGAGTATTCGCACAAAAATTAGATGTCTCAAATACACCATTTAAGCCATGAAAAGGTTTTAATAACCTTAAGTAAGTTCTCTTTACTTCGTGGTGGTAATTGAAGCAGTATAAGATATTACATTGTTTTACGACAAGAAAGTGGACGAAACGGAATGCGACTACATAAGGAAAATTTCATTTCATCAAGGACAAACCTCTTTAGCCAGTGAGCTATTAATAAATGGCACTGTTTCAATTTTTCGCAAAATAAATTTAAATTACCAAAATAATAATTTAATAAAACTTTATTAATATCAACTGTCATTCCCTACAAGTTTAAAATATGTATAAACTTGAATTAGAGTAATTTATTAAGTAATTTGAACAAGATATAGGTACTTTTATAAATTTCTCTTATTCTAATTCAATAGAGATGAGGAATAATTCAATGATAAACATCATCTATCTATCTTAAAATAGTCATCCAAATGTGAGTTACGAGTATACGATTATTGCTGGCATTTTCATGTAGGTTTCAGACATTCATGTTCAAATCCTGACCTGTTAGCCTTTCATATAATTTATTCTTTTTAATCAATAATTTTTGCTTTTCGGTGAAGGAAAAACATCGTGAGGAAACCTGCATATCCTGGGAGTAGTTCTGTAATACGAATCGCCTTTTTTTTCTCTCTGGAAAATGCTTTTAGGCACAAACCCCGACCTATGGGTCTAGAGAGGATTCGGCGAGGGAGACTTTGCAATACCCACAAAAACCGAGCGGAACTCTCTTCAGCCATGAGTGAGACACCGGGTGTTCATACGTCCCTGGTGTTTTGGATGAACTAGTCGTGGAGTAACCCTCTCCTCTATGATTAAGGATGCCTGTGTCCAGCTGTGTGACATTACTAAGCTGTTACTTTACTTCTTTCACAATGTAGAATGCTGTTACGGATTTCCCCATATACCCACAGGATCGGGAGCAGAGCTAGTGAGTTAAATGTAAAATTAAGTCATAATAATTGTAAAATTTGTCATGAAAATGCAGACATTACGCCCGCTGATAAGGTTATGTAGCCGGCTTATTGTTTGGAAATGTACATTAAAGTGTGACCTTCTGCTTAAGTAGGGACATTAATATTTTTAGCGGCTTTCCGGCTTTACGATAACAAACAACGAATGTTTTCTTGGGGATATTTTAAATGAGGGCTTTTCACCATTTTTCTGGTATTTTATGTGTTGAGTCAAACATTATCACGATTTAGCTTACCTTAATAAACACCGCATATCCAAATCAGTGTTTTAGAAGTGAAACTCTTTGTACACTGCTTTAAATTTTCACGTGAATACGTATTTAAAATTGCATCTATAGCGTAACTCAAAAAATGAATGACAACAAAATCAGGGGAAACAGTTTTGTGTTGTACATATCTATCACCTCCATCCGAAATTCAATTACACCACTGGATAGCTAAAGGATCAAAGAATTTAGTACGCCATAAGTAATAATATTTCTAACACAAACAATTACTCGTTACGACACGTATAGCATTCGGCCGTATCCATAACACAGCCACACTCCATTTTTTTTTAGTTTACTATCATTTCAAATCTCAATTAACATTGGAATGGGGGTAAAGTAAAAGGCTCGGTAGAACAGCCAAGGCCAGTATAGCGGCGGCCATGGGTCATATGATTTAAGCGTGTAGCGTCTATATTCTCATTCATTTGTGCAAATCAAATATACTTCTGGAGACATCTATTGGCCCACCTTGCATTTTCAGCTTCGTTTGGTCCTAGCTAAAATTTTATATTAGGTCGAGCAAAAAGTTTTTATGCAGTTTTGAACGTAGCACATTCATAATTTCATTCAATAGTCTTTTTTTGAATTTCGAACACAGAATTTTAAGAAACAAAAGACAATTTGGAGCCTGTTCGTTGTTAGCAAACAATCGAATACTAAAAAAACTTGATTTTAATGGTTTACTCGGATTTAATTCTTGAAAGTGTGATTTTTCTCATTGGTTTTGCAACAAACATTACTTATTCTTACCATTAAGGTAAGGTTCTATCAATAATCAATGGATACTTCGCCTGAAGTCGCCGCCCAAGCTGTGGCACTTATCTAGGCGGGACACAGCCAACGAAATGTGAGTGTTCAACTTAATTTAAGTCGATCTGAGGTCCGAAATGTTTCTTCGCGGTACCTAGTGACTGGCGGCTTTGTTCGTCGCCAAGGAAGGCCACGATCTCGGGTCACAACTGAAAGGCAGGATCGATTCATCGTGACGACCAGCTTGAGAAATCGTCACCTTACCTCCATTGAGATACAAAACCAACTTCGCGACTTCCACGGAGTATCTGTGAGCGCTCGAACAGTTCGGAGAAGGTTAAAAGAACGCGATATGGTACCACACAAGCCAGCTAATGGCCCCAAACTAACGCGAGCCCATCGAACAGCGCGCCTTCATTTCGCGCGCACTCATTTAAATTGGACTCAGCAGCATTGGAGCCGTGTACTCTTTTCTGATGAGTCTAAAATTGTGTTACATGGCAATGATGGAAGGAAGAAGGTCTACCGACGTAAGGGGGAGCGTTTTGCACAATGCTGCTTTGAAGAGAGGGTTGCTTATGGCGGTGGCTCATGGACTGTCTGGGGCGGTATATCCGCGAGCGGTAAAACTCAACTTGAGATTGTTACGGGACCACGGCTGCCAACATTAAATGCTGAAAGGTACATTCGTGAGTGCTTAGAACCTCACGTGATGCCATACGCGGACTATGTGGGCCCAAATTTCCTTTTTATGCATGATAATGCAAGAGCCCATACGGCCGGCATCGTCAGGGAATATCTTCGGGGTGTGAACATCACAGTTATGGACTGGCCAGCCAGAAGCCCAGACATGAACCCCATTGAGCACATGTGGGACGAGCTAAAAAGACTTGTTAGAGCTCGTCAGCCAGTTGCCCAGACGATGCAGGGGTTGAAAACTGCCATAGAAGAGGAATGGGAGATGATCCCCCAAAATTTCATAGAGCGGTTGATAAACTCTATGCCTAATCGTATGAGAGCTGTGGTAGAAGCCTATGGAGGCAACACGCGTTATTAAATTAAACCTTTATTAAATTGAACATGTTTTTTATTCAATAATCAAGTGCCTTCATCAAGGCGCATACCCGACTTGTTAGGCGTAGCTCCAAGTCCATGAATTCAGAATACCACGAATTCAAATTTAAAATATTACGATCGAAAAAGATGGTAAAAAGTACCAGGTTTAAAACTGTATCAATAGTTTTTGTTCAACCTAGCAATAATATTTAAGTAGGGGCCATCGAAACCTAAATTCTAAGGTGGGCCAATAGATGTGTCCAGAAGAGTAGTTTCGCTTGCATCGTAGTTTCATTAAACAGTAACCAATAACAAATTATAACGTCCCACAACTGAGCACTTTGTCTCTAACTGAAATTGTCAGATTTAGTACTCCAGCACTCAAAAGTTATACGTACCCTGCCCATAATTCAATAATTCAAAATCAAAATTATGATATCATTAGCTGTTTCTTGCGTTTTCACCCACGTTATGATGATCACTTGGAGTTGTAGGATTTACCCACAAAAGTATATATCGGACCAAATTGTCAATCTAAACCATCCTCAAATCCTGCTCGGAACACCTGATCGTTAAAAAAGCTTATAATATAGAGTATATTTAAATAAAATAAATAAAAAACTATATAATGACGATGCTAAAAAGTATATCTAAGTTTATGGTGAGTTCTTCTTAGAATGTGATTTGTAGAATCCTCGTTATTATATATTTAATAAGAATAATAATTTTTTATTCAAGGCAATATTTAGCCCATATTGTTAAAATACAAACAATTTATTGCGAAATGAAACTAAATTAAATACAATGAAATAAAATAATAGGAAATTAAATTAAATCTACTGAAATCAGATCAAATCAAATCAAATTAAAATAACGGGACTTTATGTAATAATAATAAATTATTTACTGAAAGGCAATATATAACAAAGAAATAACATAATTTTAAGGGAACTTTAATTTCATCAGCACTTACATTGTAATAAATGTAATTTTATCACATTAATTGATAAACTGGATTGATTATAAACGTAACTTTAGATTCTCAATCTTTCTTTAATATCATCATCAATCGTACATTGTAATAATATATAGAAAAAAACTGTATTGGACGATGCAAAAGTACTGTAAAAGCTTACTAGAATAAAGAATTTTTCAATTTCAATTCGAATTTTAATACAAAAGTGATCTTAAAGCCCATTTCTATGAATAAGTTTTTATTTTTAATTTAAAAATACGATAATAACTTTATAATGGAAAATGTTAAGATACAAGTTATAATATTTCTTTTCATTCTCCAAACATATTGTAATGATTACAAAAGGAGAGTCGCGCGATCGCATCCGGCAAATAATTAAAACTTTTTAAGAACCAGTGAAATGTGGGAGAAAGAAATAAATTTTCTACCCGAACAGGCACTTTCGTTTTTATCCCTCTGACTCGTGATTTATTGGGCAAATGCATTTATCATCTAAGAAGCTTTCAGATAATCGATTGTAGACTCTATTCCTTTGTGTTAGAAACTATAACAATGTAAACGAAGCTTTTGATAATAGCAAAATGTAATTTTGCAATTGAAGGAGTTGGTAAGTATTGAAATGTTCAGTTTTTGCTATGTAAGCTGTCGTTACTGACACAATTTTTTTTATCTTCCTAACTGATTTAATATTTCCAATTGTAAGTGCTTTTTCTACCATGATTTCATTTAATTATTACTTTCATTTATTTATTTAAGATGACGACAAGATTAGAAATTAGCGTTATATACAAACTAGCTGAACCAGCGACTTCGTCTGCGTGGAATGATTTTTCGGTAGAAGTTTCATTAATTAAGGCAAATTGGTTTAATAAATAAAAAATATACCCGCGCTGATACTTTTGATAGGTTCCATTATGTTGCAAGGTCAAGTCGTCGGGATTGGCAGCGGAATCTCTTCCGGAGATTCCTAGTACCCCCTGACCCGCCCCTACCATAACCACTGCCAGAGCTAGGAATAGCGGGGCTGCCGGAGACTGGAGGCCATTGCTGCCTTGTTGTATTCATTCGTGGATTTGCCATAATCACCACGCTTGGCAGGCGGGTTGGTGATCGCTGTGCTGACCCTCTTCTACCGATAACGCTGTTGTTCGTTATCGGTCTGTGACATTTAGGTCAGCGGGGAATGGATATACCACCATTTATCGGTGTGGGGGTTGGATAGAAAAGATTTGGTATGTGGATAAGAGGAGTTTTCGGGAGCATTAGGGTTGGGTATAGGATATTACTGCCGTGGAGAGGAGAGTGGAGAGCAATAGTAACAGCTCCAGGCGCCCGGGGTCGCTTACCCGCATGCTTAGTAAGTAACCGGACAGATTATCTGACTAAGCGCCCTCTAGGAGAAATGTCAAAAAAAAATTCTGACCAAGTATTACGTACCATAAAAGATATAGTTTGTAAATGTGAAGCTTGAATTATTTCTTAATGTGAAAATTTGAATTTTTTTTAACACCCCCGAAACTCCCTTTGCCAGTAAAGTTTCGTAAAATTCGTTCTTAGCTGATCTCTATTCGGATAAAGGAGTATTCCAACCAAATTTCAAGTCTCTATGCCTAATGGTTCCAGAGATATCGTGATGAGTCAATAGATACCTGTATATCTGGATCTTTTTTATATACATAGATGAGCTTGCATTATTTTTAAGAAACAATGAACATCTTTATAATAAATGTATTTGCGTGATGGCTATTAGATATATATTTATATAATCTACATATATACATGTGTAGATAATAATTCCCTGTCCCAGTGTTTGTGATGATAAATACTCCAAAGATTTCATAATTTTTGTTATTTTGCTGGTTTCATTACGACTGAGGATATGTCCTCAGGCAGAATGCACAGGATAGGTTTCACTTTCATATATATTTAAGTTTTTATGGCATTTTTTCTAAAAACGAAGAATATTTGAGTATGAGAACTTTTAAGGCCACTGACGATTATGAAGATAGGCACTAGTATTTATGACAAGTTTAAGTGACACGATAGAACGTCAAAAAATCGATCCTGATTAAAAAAATAACAATTTTTCGAAACGTTTTTAACGATAGAGTAAATATAGATGAATGATTCTAATAAAACGTTTTATAATATGATTTTTGAAGTGAAACTTCTTGAAAGGCTGCATGAGGCTAAAATTTTTACGGATGAAACGCATGATTAACGCTACGAAGATGTGCAGCTTGTTTATGCTAATTCGTTTGAAAGTTAGGTAGATTTAATATTTACAAATAACATGTCACATTGTAATCTACCATTCGTCATTTAATATTTTAATTACTTTTTTATTAATAATTTTGACAACAAACACATGACATTTTTTTTAACAATTCTTCATTTCAGATTTCAGTAAATTATTTGTATTAATTTACGACATTTGTAATATTTTAATGAGAATTAAGTTCATTCCATTCTCAAAATATCTTCCTGTTTCCCTCCCTTGTCTTGGAAATTTTTAGTTTTATACAAGACTTAAAAATTAGTTTGCCAAAGAAGTTTCACTTATGAAATGTGTACTTTGTACGCACGTACTTTTATTATCCAGGATCGATTTTATTGCGTACCATCATCAAAGCTGTCATAAGTACTGTCGCCTGTCTTCGTTTTTGAAAGCGGTCTCCTAACACTTTATATATGTATGAAGTAGAGGGATGACGTTGCGTGATCAACTAGTTTATAACAAATTATATTAGGGCAAGGGAATAGGTCTAATACACCTTTGTAATAATAATAACTTTATTTATTTGGGCAACTAGGTAAGCCCGTGACTTAGGGGTCAATGTCTTCCCAAGTTTACAATTGATTATATGCCTAATCTACTTATCTAAGGGAAAATGAAAACAATTTAAAACTAAAACATAAGATAGATATTTAAAGGTATAAAATTAATATTTTTGGTGGTGTGTCTGCGTATGCGTGTGTGTGTATGTTTGTGTGTAATAAAACCTATATTTTACCTAACATTAGTAACTATCTGAGTCATGCAACTTTCCCTTAACCATATATTGAATGAACCTATCATTAACAAATTGCAATTTTTAAAATCATAATTTAAAAAGAAAACCTATCCTCTGCTTGTTTCATTACACTAATAGTAAATTTTATCGGAAATGTTGAGATATTTCAGAAAAAATTCTCGTTACTGTTCAACATTTTATTTCGGATTAGAAAGCTACAACTTTACTTATAACTTGACTACTTTTTAACGTGATTAAATTCAAGAAGCTTGAGAACCACTGGCAAATTTAAGAAACCTCTTAAGGTGTTGAATATAACGGGAAATTACTTAGGAACCACGGTTAGCTTTACCGAGCATATTCAAAGGGAAACCAAGACTTCAATAGAAATAAGATTTTTTTGATGTAGATAGAAAAATCGTCATGGCAGCAAGACCACTGAAATCTGATTTGAGAGGGCTTAAATGTATTTAAAAGTTCAAGCTCACAAAGATTTCATGTAAATTCAAAAGTGTTTACAAGGAACACACTCTTTGTTATGTTTATAATATTTCTAAGAAGGAGCTGTATTAATTTTAATTAAAGCAATTAAGAGTAAAAGAGACTTAATAGCTAACTTTATACAAAATATTCTATATATTCTTTAACGTAATTACCTGTACAAAATATAATGTTAAAGATTTACTTATTCATAATATAAAAATGAATCGCAAAATGCGTTGGTAAGCGTATAACTCAATAACGGCTGGGTCGATGTTGATAATTCCTTTTTTAAAATGTTTGTTGTAGTCCAAGGATGGTTGTTACGGCAAGAAAAGTTCGAATAATTGCAAAAGAAAACCCTAAAAACAGTCCTTTTCTGTTTCCCATACAAACGTTTTCTAACTAAAATGTAGAGTCAATTTGACCTTTATTGCTATTCAATAAAGTTCATAAATTACAAGGACTCACTGTTGTCTAAGCAATGTAGGTGTGTTTCTAACGTCAAAAAGTTAAATTTCACTTTATTACCGCTGTACAAAGTTCAAAATCAATCCGACCAAATTGAATAGTCACAAAAATGTAAGAGCTCTAGATATTTAGTACTGCTGTAATTTCACTTCGAAAATCATTTCGTAAAACTGTAACCTGCCACATTCCAAATCTTTTTGACAGAACGAAGTCTGTCGGGTCTGCTAGTTTTAAAATAAACTACCTAAACCAACTTATAAAATTCCAATTAATTTTTATACTAATTCATCTGAACTATAATGGTATTGTAAAAAAGTAACCACAACATTTTTTATTGAATAAAGCGATTTTGATAATTATGTCTAATTATTTTATAGGCTGCAGCTGAAAATCAGCGTCAATAGACCTTTTCTGCGTTGTACCTAGTTTTAAAGTTATTTTTTATTATTAATTTTATAGATTTCTTTTAATATTTGTGTTAGTCATTTATTTCTTAGATTGTTTTCCTCTTGCATACAATGCAGAATAAAGTTCTTTTTCTCTCTTTCTTTCTTTATTTATTCACAAATTTGCACTCCCATAAGTATTCTATTGTCAGAATCATTCATTAATTATCATCACCGCAGTGAACAGAGTGATGTCTTCTCTCTCATACTTCAATACACTCTGAAATCATATATTTTGAAATAATTCTTGTAGTTCACCTGCAACTTTTTGAACTAAAGGTATGGTAATGTAAATTGCAGTCTATTAACGTCCCACTGCTGGGCACTGACTTACTCACTCATATGAGAGAGGGTTTTTATAGCCTAGACCCCCTACGATGTTTCACTGCGGATTGGCAGACATAGTACACAAGTACACTCTCTATTCCTTCACTCTCATAGTCTGATGTGAGGGAAATCCGACACGACCGGAGAAATCACACCGTCAATTTCCCAACTTCGGGCAAATGTTAAGAAAATTAATGAGAGTAGAGGAATGGCGTGCACTTTTGTACTATGGTAAAAAAACCTTCTCTCCTTTGAGTAATGTGTCCAGCAGTAGGACCTTAATAGGCTGCTACTTGCCTTATCTTTTAAAAATATGTTTTTTTTTAATCAGGATCGATTTTTATTCCATCTCATCATCAAAGGTATCATTATCAACTGTCATCGTTTTCGGAAGTGGTCTCCTAACAGGTAAGAAGCAGTCCATTAAGTCCCACCGCTGATAACAGGCCTCATCTTTCATAGTACTCTCTCTTATGAGTGCTCAAAACCCTCTGGTTTTTAGAGTGGATTGGCAGGCATAGTACACAAGTGCACTCTTAGAGATCAGGCGCAGGAGCGGCAGGACCGACGGCTTAACGTGCTCTCTGAGACGCGGTGAGGCACACCACCAAATACCCAACTTCAGGCAAATATTAAGACCAATGAGGTAATCTCCTAACAGCTTGTGTTATAATTTTAAATTGATTTTGTTTTCTCGTTAGCACGGGTTGAAATGGTCAGTTTGTAAAAAGTATTGATATAAGCATCCCTACAGTAGTATTTTTTACACGGAAACAATACTTTGTAAATATGATCCTATTAGATTACACGGTCCTTACTTACCTGAATTTAATGTGAGCAAAATGTGAGCACAATAAAAATACGGCTACACAATATCGGTATTACAGGCGGCCGGTATCGAATTACCGCTGTAATCGCTCGGGCCGTGTCCGCGGAGCGTATGGCTAATACAACAATTTACGCATCAACTAATTTGCAAATTGGTAACGCTTTGACGGCGGTCGTGTCGTCGGCTGTCTGCAGCCGGCTTTACACCGCCTACGGTCATAAACCTCGGCTAAAACGAAAATTGTAATTAAACTTTTAATTTGCTAAAATTAAGCATTTGACGAACTTACATTCATACTAGCTGGGTTTAGCGGTATTGCTCGAGTAGATTCCGAGCCTGTGGGAATCAGGGGAAATGATCTACATTGCAAAACAAATGTGTGCGGAATTTCTATTAAATCGGGCGAATAGTTTTGGAAATATTCGTTCATATATATAAAACCTGTTATTAAGCGCCTATGCAATCGGAGCATCAGTGAAAAATATTGATATAATATGGAATTGTTTACTTAAACCATTAAAACAAAGTCCGTGATTGTAAATGGCTTATAACTTTTTTCAGGGTAATATTTGTCTTGTCTTGTCTGAGACAACATGGCATGAGTTAGCTATCTACCAGTGACATCAAACCATAGTAAATAGCAGACCATTAATGTCCCACTGCTAGGCACAGGCCTCCTCACTCCGAGGAGCGAGGGTTTTTAGACATAGACCCACCACGCTGCTCCACTGTGGATTGGCAGACATAATACTCAAGTGCACTCACTATTCCTTCACTCTCATAGTCCGATGTGACGGGAATTTGACACGATCGGGGAGAGGTCAGGCGCAGGATGGCTTAACGTGCTCTCCGAGGCACGGGGGTGGATCACACCGCCAGCTTCCCAACTACGGGCAAATATTAAAAAAATCTTAAATACAAAACTAAATATCAATTTTTAAATTGGCCCGACCCGGGACTCGAACACCTTAAGCACTAGACCAATGAGGCAGTTCTTCACCATCAAACCAGAATTTCTTTAAATTTAGTTCAATTAGCGTTAAAAAGTAATGTACAAAGCTGTAATGGCTCACTGCTGGAAACACGTCTCCTCGCTTTCGGTAGAGTGGAGTTTTATGTCATTGATCATGATGATGCTCCACTACTGGTTGACAAGCTACACATACCCTAGAACTACTCCTGGAATATTCAGGTTTCCTCATGATATTATCCTTCAGCGATAAGAACAATGATTGAAATGAAACTTACATGTGTCTGTCCAGGGGCCATCGACAACGTGACTTTCGAAGATTGCTAACGCTTAAAAATGTATGGGTATGAGATTTCATGTTTCGATATGAAACGTCATTCTCATACATTTTTTAAGCGTTAGCAATCTTCGAAAGTCACGTTGTCTAAGGGCCCAGGATTCGATTCTGTAACCTTACTGAACGAGAAACCACCATTTCATCACTAAGCCACCATCGCTTGGCGTTGAAAAGTAGTCTATATTATTCCCTCCACCTAACAGACATACGAAGTCGCATTAAAAACCGCCTAAAATTCGAATATTTTGAAGACGACGTCTAAAACTTATTTCTGCTGTACCTAAAGAAGCTTTGAACATATATTTTGGTTACTTTCATTTTAAAATACTCACACTGGACATTTAAAAACGCTTGTGAAGCGTGTGTACACACTACACGTTCCTGTGATCCCTAATATGGCTGGGTAATTAATTTTACGCTACGTCCGAAAACCATAGTGCTAGGCATTTTGTGGCGAGGTACAGGCTTAATTACACTTTATGGGCTGTTGAAGCGGCATGTTGGCATTACGCCTGTGATTATTAGGAACCTGTCACTGTATACAGCTTTGTTTTAGGAACTTTGTGTTTTACGAAATTATATTTGCTAATTTGTTTGTATCTGGATTGGCGGGAGGCTGCCGCAATGGCTAGCAGCTAGCTAGCCTTTGCTTTTCTAAGCATAAAGTTTACGATGCTGTGTCGAAACCTCAAGGGGTAAATTACCTCTTATCTGGTTAGCTTGCTTCAATCTAATATGCTGTCATTTACTATTTGATAAGCTTACAGTTAAGCTCCAACCTGTTTGCATTATATAACTGTTTTGATTTTGCGAACAGTTTTATGGTCTAAGTCTTTAAGAATTCAGTAGTCAAAAGATAACCGTTCGTCTATAAGTACTAGCTGTTTACAGTATTAACATCAGCGTAGTTCTTAGTACCGTGAAAAGATGAGATATTTGGGATCGAAGTGTCAATGTAAGCCATTCTAGAACGTACTTAAACGAACACAAAAATGAGGTGCGACTGTGTTCTGAACACGGCCTCTTTTGTACGATGTAATTATGCATTACAGTCACTACTAAGTCTAATTAATTCCTTGATCTTTTAGCTATCTAATGGTATAATTTAATATCGGATGGTGGTGATAGAGATGTAGCTACAACATCAAACTGTATCCTCCTAATCTGTTATCATAAATTTTTGAATTGCTTCCTTATGAATGCGATTTTAAAGACGTATTCACGTCAAAATAACCTTAAAATCAGTCTAGCTGTTTAGGGGAAATGAAGACACACAGACGTACAAGAATTATACTGTATCTTGTATGGTCTAAGTAAAGATAGTAATTAAAGGTTCTTATTTTTTGATTTTTAGTCAGTCTAAAGTATACTAACAAATTTGTCTGAATATGTGTACACTTAAAAAAAGTGTTGCTCATATGAGACAGCACCGTTTAAATGAAACAACTTTACAAAGTGAAATCTACATTCCGCCACACACGGGATCGAACACGCAATCTTATACGTTACAGGTCGGTTATTTGTCCACCCCGCTATCACCAGTCTTTTATATGGTAATCGAGCACATCACTAATAGGCAACAGTTTTCCTAAACACTCGGCTACTACTGCTTCACATACAACACACCGTTTAAATATTGCATCGGCAAAAAATGTAACTGAGTACCATTTGATTACAGGGAGTTATATATTCTGCCATAAATTGCACTGTAAGCCGTTGAGCCGTTCCAATGATCATCATATTTAACTATGACCATCACTTAATCATACCGACGTTACGGTAGGTGAATCAATTATCCGGATAGCCTTTCAAGATTCTGCCGAGTATCGTTAATTTGCTCAAAAGAATTGAAGAGTTCCTTTACTTTGTCATAGATCCTATGATCAAAACCTAAACAAACTATCATCAAACAATCGTTGAAGTATATCCTTTACAATAAAAACGAATCATCGAAATCAGTTGTCGTGAACGTGAGTTATTCGCGTACATGTAAATTTAACATATATGCGCTTTTCTCATGGATGCCATCATCAATACGACTAAAAAAGGGACTCTACGATGAGCATCACTATTTACATAAAAAAAAGGATCATAAAGATCGGTTGTTCACCCAGTCGGAAGATATGAAGTAACAAACGTAAAAAAAATACAAACGAATTGACCACCTCCTCCTTTTTTTGAAGTCGCTTATAAAGAACTCTCTCTCTCTCTCTCTCTCTCTCTCTCTCTCTAAGTAGATTTTAAATTAACGCAGAATTTACAAAAAATCTTTCCAAATCCTCTTTAGATAAATAAAAAAGTGTCAGGTCGTCAAACGCAAAATTATAAAAAGGATACAACACAAATCTATATAATATAAAGTTTCGTATAACCATCAAAATATTAATCCCCAAAAAATGAACTTCCCGGAGGCTTCTTACCGTAACACGAAAGTTTCACTCAATTAAAATACATTTAAGGCTCCAAACACACCTGGCCGTGATAAACATCGCAACTATTGTGAAACTCGAGAAATTCGAGCCTCAATTTTGACAACAAAAAGGCCATAATCGATTTTTGGAACACAAAGGGTGTATTATATTTGACAAGTCGACTGTACAAAGCGCTGTTTGCGGTAGAGATTATTTCGGATGAAATGAATGAAAGCAAAACACAATCCTGTGAATATGTGGCGGTAATTGAAATCCAAAGAACATGGCGAAGGACGGTTTTTTAATTTTTTTTCCCTCTGCCACATTTCGCCGTGTCGAGAGTATCGTGTTCGGATTCAATTCGGAATGAATTTGATTGACGAAATATCGTTTACTTTTTCAATAACTAGATATGTCAAAGGCAGTCACAAATTTTCCATTTGGCTAAGAAAAAAATATTTGATTAGAACTAAAACATTTATTTGGAAATACAAATATTTTTAGGTATGGTTTATAATCAAACGTATTTTATTTTCTATCAGTTAGCAACAAATTGTGAAATCGAATGACAATTTGCCGAAACCGAATTCCCCATATTTCCACGCCGTTTTAAACTGTGAGAGGATAGGTTTAAACTATTCTATATATATAATCCTAGCTAGACCCTTGTCCACGTCATAGTGTTTTTGTAGCATTTTTAATAATTTAGGCTAATCATTTTACGAATAAGACGTATATGAATAATTTAATGACTTATTCGCCTTTCACAGGCTCTAGATTATCTGTGTACGAAATTTCGTTTAAATCAGTACAGTAGCTTTTGTATAAGAGGTGACAGACAGAAAGATTGATTTACGCATTTATAATATCAATCATTTTAAACCCTTTTTGTTATTTTATGTTATTTTAAACCCTTGAGGGTAAAATTTTTGCGAACTTTTTCTGTCACATTAATATCTAACGAATCAACAGTTTAAAAACTAAGTTTTAAGCTTCTTGTTCTAAAAATACTTGAATCCCTTACAACACTTTTTCGCATTAAAAAATACTCTATATCCTTTCTCAGGCTCTAGACTATCTTTACACCAAATTCCATTTAAATCTGTTCAGTAGTATTGGAGTAAAAGCGGGAAAATATCAGTAGGCATATCGAAGGCCTCGCTAGTGCAACCGTTGCGGTTACTCTCTTTGGAGGTCCTGGTTTCGATTCTCGATAGGGCAAATTTATTATAAGCCTTTTTACTAGTAGTAGCTCAATCTTTCTTCTCAGTACAATAAATATATTGGAACTCAAGGTGAATTATACTCTACGTTATGTACATATCTAATTTACAGATTTTCTAACATCATAAAATATATATTTAGAAATACTCATTCATTTTAATGTAAAACAATTCTTATTTGATTTATATTAACAATAATTACGTCTAAATCGACACACAGAAAGATTTAAATATTTGAAACATATTTTATTCTTGTAGGTTAGCGGTTTTACTAATATCACAGAAGATATGATCGATTGAAAATAATGGTTAAACATAGTCCTAAGAGACGTCTTAAAATATACAGTTCCATAGCAAAAATAATCTAAATGAGTTGAATAAGCATTTTTGTTAACGCTATACGAAAGATTTTCAATTATAAGCTAAATATGTTTTCATGGGGTAATATTTTGTCTAAGATAGGTTACAAGCATCATATTTCCTAAAATATTACCTGCCATATATCTCTAATGATTTCTTCCAACATACCCTGATTAATCGGCCAGAAACTTAGGGACTGAAACCGTACGCGTCCCTACAAGACCCACATGGGGTCACTCATTACCTTCGTCCCACAAAGGTAGTAAATAATGATTAATAACATAATTCGGCCTATGTCATCGACCCCACATACCTCCCTGTGTTTAATCTTCCAGGTGCCATTTATCTGATTGTAGACCGTGAAAGGGTTTAAATGAACACGATACCAACAAATTTGTTTTTTGACCCTTTTTAACGGGAAAAATTGTTTTGTTCTCTATAAATGGAAACCATTAAAAAACGTGATAACATCTTTTTAGTAGCACGTCTGGTATAATGTACTTAAACTTGGCAGTCAAATGGTCATGCTGGGTGTTTATGACGTGTTTCTGCGACAGTTTTTGGTGTATTTTATTCATACTTGTTCCAGTGACGATCAGGTAGTCAGGATTATTCTTAGGTTTCGAGTGGTTTTAGACTGAGCGTCTAGAAATTCATTTAACACATATAAGTCTGCATATTGTTGGAGCAAGTCAAACAACTTTATAATAACTAACTTTAAAACTTGCAACACAGTAATCCTACAGAGCGTGTGAACAAAGTCATTAGGACTATAATAGCATACATTAATACAATAAAATACTACGAATGGGACATACATTTACATTTTCATCATTACATTTCATTGACATCTTTTCGTGAAACAACATAATACACCCCATCCTTATTACTCTTTGGATGTGAAACATCTTTTCCATTAAAGATTAGCGAAGAGTCTGACTCTGCTGAACCTGCTGTTTATAGCCAGCTAATAGACGTAGACACTGAAGAATTAATTTCTATTGTTATAGCGTTGAGACGTTAAAAACCTTGAGACACACTGTGGCATGGTTTTGGTAGAGTACCTCAGAAAACTTATCCAGGCGCCCATGTTAAAAAGTATTTAAGTCACTTAGATTCTTACTTACTCACTTCAACCGACGGACGTCCCCTGCTGGACAAAGGTCTCGCCTAATGATACACACTGTGCCCGATCTTGTGCCGCCTGGCTACAGCGGCTACCAGCGACGCTCGTTATGGCATCGGTCCACCTTGTGGGGGATCTGCCTACACTGCGCATTCTGGTGCGGGATCGCCATTCCGGCACCTTCGAACCCCAACGCCCATCGGTTCATCGGACTATGCGCCCCGCTCATTGCAAAATCAGCTTCGTGATTCTTAGGGCTATGTCGGTGACTTTGGTTCTCCCACGGATCTCCTCATTTCTGATTCAATCGCGTAGAAAAACTCCAAACATAGCCCTCTCCATCTCTTGCTGTGTGACTTTGAGCGAATGAGATCCAAAGTCAGCGACCACGTTTCCGATCCGTATGTGATTTCTGGCAACACGCACTGATCGACGATTTTGGTCTCCTGGCTCTGAGGGATATTGGAAAACCACCTAATGTGATAACCACAATTTAGATTCAGTAATAATTTATTAATCATTAGATGTTCGCAAGTTTTTTACTACACCTACCGTGACCGTGAAGCCGTAACAACTTTTTATGATAAAACTATCATACTAAATATTATAAAATTTATCAAAATAAACAAAAATAACGAAACATATAATAAATTAATGTATTAGTGACATTTTGATTTATTTTACATAAGCATTAAGATGAAATGAATCAAATGTGTATTAGATTAGTCGTTTTACTTTAACTCCCACAGTTTAGTTTACGTAAACGAAGTTGAACGGTCTAGCCAGTAAGAAAACGAAGTGAATTCATCCAAAAATATTACCTGGGATAACTTGAGTGTTTAATCAATGGTTGCAAAAACGCAGTCCCTAACAATGCTTTGAAAAAACGTACATACATCAAACAACAAAAACAGAGACCAGCCATACGAACGTACACTATCATTTACACAGCGATTTGTCATCGAGATTCAGACGAGGGGCGGGGACATTTTGGAAGGCACCTACTAATAGTATACGATTCATAAATACGAGTTTAAATTCTATTAAATAATGAAAGTGATGAATGAGAAGCTTTTAATACCTAAAACAGTGTTATTTTTAATAAAACATAATTTTGAAGAAAGATCTAAATTTCGAAAAGATGGAACATGTAAAAGTGATATTGAAAGGAGAGTGAATGGAGCCCTGCGCGCCTTTATGAATAGCCAGATGATGTCTCAAAGGGCTAAACTGGCTGTGCATGCAGATGTGTTGGTGCCAAAACTTATGTATGGTATTGAAAGTTGGGTATGACAGAAGAATCACAAAAGTAAAATAAACGCGGTAGAGATGAGAGCGTTGAGAAGTATGTGTGGATTAAAACTGAGTGACAGAGTAAGAAATGGTGTGATAAGTGCACGTTGTGGTATAAGAGAAGACGTAGTGACTAAAATCGAGAAAGGTATACTTAGATGGTTTGGGCATGTAGAGAGAATGAATGAAAGGAGACTGACAAAAAGGATTTATGAGTCAAGAGTAAATGCGAAAATTGGAATGGAAAGACCAAGGCGAACCTTCCTGGACCTAATCCAGGACATTTTAATTAAGGGCCAAGTCAAAAGTACTCAAAACCGACGAACTTGAATGAAAGGTTTAATGAGAATGAAAGAAGCGAAGGAGATATGCAATGATCGTGCCAAGTGGAAGGATGTTGTCTCTGCCTACCCCTATGGGAATGAGGCGTGATGCTATGTAATTTATGTTCAAAGAAAAGAATAACTTTCTTTTCTTTGAACATAAATCGTTATTATCTTATTTTTTTAACTAGCCAAAAAAATTGTTTTGGCGTTCACAAATTTGTATATAACATCATAATATTGTATAATGTAAAGGAAATTCATATTCAAATAATTTATTTACATTTAAATCATTTATTAACAAGTTTTTTCCATGATAATTGTTTTAAACTTAAATTTTCGTGGTTTATTAACATATTGACTACTTGAACGGGTACATATCACGATGGCGATTTTTAATTTTTAATTTTGCCGATATTTCGACCCAGTTGCATGGATCGTGGTCACGACGATACTGCTGTGGTCGGTTGTGTCAAGCTGTCAAGGGCAGANTTTAAGTAGCCAAAAAAATTGTTTTGGCGTTCACAAATTTGTATATAACATCATAATATTGTATAATATAAAGGAAAATTATATTCAAATAATTTATTTACATTTCAATCATTTATTAACAAGTTTTTTTATGATGTCAATGTATTTATTGAAATGAAAGATTTCGTATTTTTGAAGTGAAACTTCTTTAGGCGCATGATGGTAACATTTTTACTGATGAAACGTGTGATTAGCGTCACGAAAATGTGCAGCGTTATTATACTTATTCGCTTGAGGGTTAGGCAATTTTAAAATTTACAACTAACATGTGGCGTTTTGATTTGACACTCGTCATTTATTTTTAATAAAATATAAAATAAAAATATTTCACATATTCCCTTTTCTAAATTTTAAATTCAAAAACAAAATTTGTCAATATTAGAAAATATTGACAAAAAACACGTGGCGTTTTTATTTACAATTCGTCATTTCAAATTTCAATAACTTATTTGTATGAATTTTCGACACTTTTAATATTTTCATGACAATTAAATTAATTAAATTCCTAACATATCTTGCTTTTTTCCACCCTCTAAGTCTCGGAAATCTAAAGTTTTAGATTTGTTTAAATATAAACAAGACTTAAAACTCAGTTTGCCAACGAAGTTTCAATTCTGACATGTGTACTTTATACGCACGCACTTTTAATTTTTTCAGACCAAACATCAAAGCAATTTTTGTGTAATTTAAAAGTGCTATATAAACAAATTATTTGGCGTGTAATTACTCATGTAATACTCGTATATAATACTGTTCTGGAAGATGCGCTACTATAATGATTTACATAATAACACTGATGCAAAACAAACATATATATGTTAATTAGCTCTATTTAGTCTGTAAGCACTTGCTAAAAACGTCCATGAGGATTCTTACGTACAACTACAGTTCGTTCGCGTTAAGAATATGCGTTCACAGTGATCCACTTAACATTGGAATTTGAAAACATTTGATTGGTTAGGAGGCGTGGCTTTGCTGACGAACAATGATGACTCACTTCATTCTTAACGCGGACAAACTGTAGAATTTTTTAAGAATTAATATCTGTCATATATATAATACAATTTTATGAAGTAGATATGTCTTTGAATTGCTTTGACTCCTACATAAATAATAATTTATTAAAGTACGCTTTTACAGCACTTTTGAACTGTCAAATACAGTTTTTTTTTCCATTTATTACTTCTATGTACGGCTGATAATGATATTAAAGAATAACTAACATACAAAAGTTACGAGGGTTCATTTACACCCTGTTCTGAGAAAAGCTTACAAAAACTCAGTATAGAATTTTTTATTAAATTTTCGAAAATAAATTATTTTATCGGTAATAATTACACTTATTGATTCAATACGACCATCAAATATATGAAAATTTTCCTTTCAATGATTTCTTAAGGAACTCTTCAATACTGTATAATGTTTAATTATATTTACTATAATAAAAGCTTAAAAGGAGCAGATATCGCTCATTTGCGCATAAATTTACTCTATTGCACAAATTTTACATATATATTGTTAAGAAAACTAAACCTTAACCAAAAAATGTTTATCAAAAGAATAAAAATTCTAAAAATGAAAAAATGTGTAACATACGTATTTATCGACTGGAGTTATTATTTTTGGAAACTGTATATATATTTAGTTGCTAAACAGATTTATTTTGATTGTCCTAAAGTTTAATAAAATAAAATAATGTTTATTCATTTGGGGTCAAAAAGCACTTTTGAATCGTCAGTAGTCTATCCGTTGGTAGCGAATCTACCACCGGTTCGAAAATCGCTAAGAAGAAACCGACAAGAAACTCAACAGTTACTCCTTTAAACATAATTTTTATACGTTACATGTGTTTAGCTTTCATTTCCAAGTGAAATAAAGTCCAACCGTCTTTGCCACTTAAATAATCATCAACATTATGATATGCCTTTTGTAAAAGGGTGTTTTTGACATCTTAATATTATGTGGCGGCAAATCTAAAACTAATTGCGGTATCTTATTAAATTAGCGTATGCTCAACCCGACAAATGATTTCTGAATCTTCTTCACTCTGAAATATGGCATTACATGTCTGTTTTAATTTCTAGAATTAAAATTGTGTAAATCACTTTTTTTGCTGTATAAATAAATATTAGCACGGATATATAAGATATTATTTAATATATACGTGTTTACTTTCCAAAGTAAGTTAAAATAAAAATCTTATTTCAAATTAATTCATTGATCTTTTTTGCGGTTATTATTGGAAATTCCAATACCACATTTATCTTTTTATTGTACCGCAATACATTATCGAATTACGATCGAGATCAGAGTGTAAACAGTGGTTCCCCGGAAACCGTAGTAACGCTTGTCAGCTTGATGAATGATGTGCTTTAGTGACACAACGCTATGTGGGCATCCCATCGATATGCTCTATGACTATTATTTTAAATCTTTTTTAGACACACAGCCACAGGAACTAAAGAAATTTAAAATATATTACTATTGATAGATAGATGTACACTTCATTGAAGACCATGTAAATGGAGGAAAGAAAAATACAATAACTTATCATAAACCAGATTCAGTTTGCAGTTGACATTTAGCACAAATTACAGTCTTCGCTTTGCTACCGGAAGTCCGGGGTTCGATTCCCGGTAGGACGAATTTGGGAAATTGTATTTTCTAATTTGTCTGGATTTTTCTGGATAATTTGTAGGCTTCGGTCGTAGCTAGTTACCACCCTACCAGCAAAAACGTACCGCCAAACAAAGATATTTGTGTTCCGGTACGATGCTGTGTAGAAACCGTAAGGGATATATCGCCTCTTAACAGATTAGCGCGCTTCCATCTTAGACTGTATCATTACTTACCATCAGGTGAGATAACAGTCAAACGCTATTCTGTCAGCAATAAAAAAAAACAGTCTCTTCCAGACAACCCTGAGGTTATAGAGATCGTCGTAACAAGNTAAAAGGAGAAAAGAAAAATACAATAACTTAACATAAACCAGATTCAGTTTGCAATTGACATTTGGCACGAATTACAGTCTTCGCTTTGCTAGTGGAGGTCCGGGGTTCGATCCCCGGTAGGACGAATTTGGGAAATTGTATTTTCTAATTTGTCTGGACTTGTGGGAGGCTTCGGCCGTGGCTAGTTACCACCCTACCAGCAAAAACGCACCGCCAAACAAAGAGATTCGTGTTCCGGTACAATGCTGTGTAGAAACCACAAGGGGTATATCGCCTCTTACCATCAGATGAGATCACAGTCAAGCGCTACTCTGTCAGCAATAAAAAAAACAGTCTCTTCCAGACAACCCTGAGGTTATAGAGATCGTCGTAACAAGGACAGAGAAGGTAGACGTTGTTTATGAAGAAACAAGGTAAAGGTAAAAGAAAAATATAAGGTAAGTAGCAGTCCATTAACGTCCCACTGTTAGGCACAGGCCTCCTCACCCATGTGATGCTTCGGCACTACGATTGGCAGTCATAGTACACGAGTGTACTCTATATTTCTTCACTCTCATAGTCCAATCCGATATGGCTTGAGAGAGATCAGGCTCAAGACCGACGGTTTAACGTACTCTCCGAAGCTCGGGGGTGCGATTACACCGCCAACTTCCCAGCTTCGGGTAAATATTAAGAAATTTTTTATAGAAAATCCAATATCGATTTTTAAAATGGTCCGACCCGGGACTTGAGCTCAGGACGTCATGACTGTGGCCGAACACCCTAACCATTAAAACAAAGAAGCGGGCAACCTAGAAATATACATTCATATAATACATACAGTTATATATAAAGATATTTGAATATAAATACAAATATTTAAGGACGTAAATGTACACTTTTATAAATCCAATTAAAAAACAGAATATTCTTTATTCAAGTAGTCACAAAAAGGACTTTTGAATCGTCAATAGTTTGTCCGTTTGTAACAATATGCAATAGGTTCCCAAAGTTAATTCCATTGGTAAGAAACCGGCAAGAAACTCAGCAGCTACTCCTATGAATGTAGAATTTTAAAGGTTATAATGTGTAATATTTTGCTTCCGTGTGCAACTGGAATCAAGTTCAAACATTTCTATCTTCAAAATTATAATATGTCTTTTGTAAAAGAATCTTTTTGACATATTTCTTAAAATTATGTGCATACAAATCCAAAACCGATTGCGGTGTCTTAATAAAAATGCATATACTCAACCCGACAATTGATTTTTGAACTTTATTTACACAAGAATATGGCATTACAAGTTTTCTTTTACATCTTGTATTAATTTATTTTCATCATATGTCTTTAGGAAGCAGGCGTAGACTGTTGGATATGGTTTTGTTTTAAAAAATTACTAGCTGAACCCGCGACTTCGTCTGCGTGGAATGTTTTTAGGTAGCATTTTCATTAATTTAGGCAAATTCTTTTACAAATAAGAAACATACATATAAATTAGCTATTTGCTGTGTAACCACCCGCACCTGACCTCCACTGAAAAGGAATATTCCTACCATATTTCGAGTCTCAACGCCTTATGGTTCCCGAAATATCGTAATGAGTTAAAAGGTAACACCCCCGTAACCCCCTTTGCCTGTGGAATTTCGTAAAATCCGTTCTTAGTTGACCTCTACCCGGCAAAAGGAATATTCCTACCAAATTTTATGTCTCTAGGCCTTATGGTTCTAGAAATATCGTGGCGAGTCAATAGTTAACACCCCCGTAACCGCCATGGTGGGTGGAATTTTGTAAAATTCATCCGTAGCTGACCTCTACTAGGCAAAAGGAATATTCCTACCGTATTTCAAGTCTCTACGCCTTATGGTTCCAGAATATCGTGATGAGTCAATAGTGTACATCCCCGTAACCCCACTTGCGTGTGGAATTTTGTACAATCCATCCTTAGCTGACCTCTACTCGGCAAAAGGAATATTCCTTTTTTTTTTTTTTTTTTTTTTCACGGGGGGGAAATCTTCTAAAGATACCCGGCCTCTTGGGGGAAAGGCTAGGTTATGTAGTATATTCCTACCATATTTCAAGTCTCTACGCCTTATGGTTCCAGAATATCGTGATGAGTCAATAGATACCTGGATATCTCTTTTATATATGTAGATTAACGGTCTTATAGATTGTCCTGACAATTTAGAACGCTCCCCCAGGTAGTCACTTCTCTAATAACAACTTTTTTCTTTCCTATTTTGTCGCACGAATTTAGCTAAACATGATCTCGTCAAGAGGATAGGTTCTGTAACAAATTTCGAAATTATTACGACATCATTTCTGGTTCTGTGGCCTCATTTAGATATTGCCATAGGAGTGAGTTAGTTTAGTTTTTCCTGTTTTGCCTTTTTATTTTTCACTAAATTAGTTGCTTTTTTTTCATTTTATGCAGTTTTATAGTTTTTCTTTAATATTAGGTTATTCGGTTCGTTTCTAGAAAGTGGAATCTATAGCGCTTAACGAACCAAATATATAAAAAAAATTAAATATTTAGCTCTTTTTACTGTATCAGCGAATTCAATATTACACTGGTTTAAATGGCGAATTTGAGCCTATAAAAGGCAGTTTCCATATTTGCACGGGTTCGGAAACTATTGGGATGAGACGGTTGGATGATGTAAGTATTATATAATGTCTTTTAACAGCAAAGCATCAACAATTTCGCCATCATTCATCGTTTTCCGGTCTACAAAAACTTTTAAAACTAAGGTTATAAAAAAAAGATAAACAATTCTTCATGGACTCCATGGAGAGCTTCAACAATTTATCTTTTGTATTGATAGCTTTGCATCTATTGTCAGGTGAAATAATGCGCATCAATAGTTCATACATGAAACAACGACAACAAAACATTGTTTTCTATTTTAACTTACAAAAGCGTCATTTGTGTCCGGAACATCGATTTCCTCACGTTGCTTTGTATTTCATATGTCCATAACTGTATGAAAACATGCTTTTATAAACATAACATACGAGTAGTTAGGAAACTATAAAAAACTAGTGCAATCAGGTTACGCTTTACTGTGACTCTTATTGCTTGAAATTGGAATAACCTAGACTGTATTATCTTTTATAATCATCATCATTGGCCTTAATCCGTCTTGACAGAAGTTTAAACACTGTCTAGGCGACATTTTTTTGTGTGGCTAAATAAGCTAATACGAGAATGACAATTACGGAAGCAGGTAGGGCAGTAGAAGTCCAGTCCTGTACGTGCTATGGATCCGGTGGTGCTTCTTCTTTCACGCCTGCGTTTCAAACCTTCGAACCAGGCCATGTCGTGCGCAAGGCAGCCATCCTTGAGTTTTTTCCTCCATTGGTCTCTTTGCGCCTCAAGCTTCTCCCAGTTGCAAAGGGAAACGTTAAAATCAGCTATGTCTTCTTGGCACAATCTTTGAAGCGCAATCGAGGGAGGCCTATCGGTCTTTTAGATTGCGCTGCTGCTCCTAGAAGTACCTACCTAGTCAAACGAGATGGCTCCATCCGATGAACGTGCCCAAGCCAACGCAAGCGTCTCTAGAGTTCCAAGAGTTTTCTTTTGCAGCTGATATAGAACGTATTTAGACGTCGTTCTTGTTTTTTGTAGGAGGTCCGTGCCTCAGACCCATACAGGAGGATACTAATTATGCATGATTGAAAGGTCTTGCAGTTCAATTAAAGCGACTAAAGAAATTTTTATTATATTGCTGACATGTCACAGCGCTTCACTATGATCACTTCAGACGGTAAGTGATGATATAGTCTAAAATAGGATTAGTTGTTTACATTACACTTAATTTAACTTTTTATTCAATTAGCAATGCCCTGCGGTTTCGTTCGCTTAATTACCAATCTTGTGGCAATGGAAAGTCTACTAAGTACATTTTTGGGGATATTAATACCTTCTAAAATATTGTAAAACATTTTTTTGTTCTATCATCAATAGTTTCCCTAACGCACGCGAATACAGATTTTTGTGACCAATTTTTCCCTCATTTGGGTTTATTTGATGCATATTTCTTAAGGATTCCTATTTTTGTTGAGGAAGTAATATACCTTATGTCACTCAGTGAAAATGCAGCTTCTTAATGGTGAAATAATTTTTGAAATCGGTGTGGTAGTTCTTGTGTGAAAGCGTTACAAACATATTTACATACAAAAATACAAATATTTCCTCTTTATAGTATTAGTTTAGATTACGCTGTACACACCTGCAATGGCGAGTCATACCGAAAGAATTTTTTGTATATATATATAAATGTTGATTTAGAAAAGAAAAAACTATTAGTTGTGGTTAAAGAATTATTAGTTCCTGAATTGAAACCTACTTTTTCTTAATAAAATGATACTACAAAGAGGGAATTAAGTTTTTTTAAACTATTATTATAGGTAATGAGATCAAGACCAAAACTCTCAGATAACGTCAAATATATTTGTATTTTACGAAGTCAAAAATTTATATTTGAATATTTCAATTAAAAAAGATTTGTATTGCATGCTGTCTTTTTTCTTAAATAATAATAGTAGAACAATACATAACACGAATATTTATCATCGTAAAAACCTAAGAAAATTTAAAATACGTCATGTTTACTATTAGAGCGATTATAAATATATTAATAGGAAAAATATGAGAACACAAAACCGTATTATGCGTCCAATATAATCATTGTTTAGTAAGGAAAAGGGCTCCACAAAAAAATGATAGAAATCTTAATAAGCCGACGTAACCACTTGAAGTCTATAAGCTAAGAGTGAAGGCCCTTTGTTATTGCAATGGGCTATAAGGTCGTTCGGCAATGAGCCCGGCTGAAGTATGCTGAGCCATTCTTAAGGCCGGGCCTGAGCGTAAGAGACGATTTATTGTTTAATCACAAGCTCTCAGCCGCCGTGGTATTGCGACGGTAAATTGTGGCAAGCTCAAATAAATTGTTCATGAGATTTACTAGATGTGACATAGCTCATTTAATTATCTCTAATTAACTGCCTTATCGATTGAATTGTCAGCTTTTTCGGCCACAGATTATGAGATTCTCGCTTCAAGTCTCTGATAGAGTCGACTTCAAAAACCTAAGCGAGAAAACATTTCGTAAAATTAAAAAAGAAACATCATAACATCCGTGTTTATCGAATACTGTTAATATTTTTGAACACTACATATACTTTTTGTAGCTAAACAGATTGTCTTCAACAGCATTGTCCTAAATGTTTTGACGTGATAACTTCTTTTTTATTGCTGACAGTTTAGCGCTTCATGGTGAACTCACCTGATGGTAAGTGATGATACAGTTTAAAATGGAAGTGCGCCAATCTGGTAAGAGGCGATATACTTCATATGGTTTCTACACAGAATCACCACTGCGCCAGCAAGGCCGTCATATAAATAATGGTTGCCTGCTACACACACGAAAAAGCATAACTCATTGTCATGTTCTGCCTGAGCCGAGCCGATACGATAGAGAAGCGCAATCGGCATATGCGTTCGGCTTACGACAACATATACATCAATGTTTTTTTATGACGATATCACGTAAAATTAAAGCCCGTTACACCTACTTTACATCATCTTTATTTTAAATTATCTCGCGGATTAAAAATATTCTTTACAGACAAATAAAACGTAGTACGCTTGTATAAATGTATAGAATTAATTTAAAAGATTTTTTTTTGTGTAACTAAAATGTGGTAACTAACATTTGATTATTGTATTTTGTAAAATAGACCGTTGTATTTTCACAGAATCTACGGTTAATTTATAATATAAAGTTTAAATCAAAATTCATAATTTGTGCCTAGAAATATTCTTTCACTTGGGAATCGTCGCATAGAAAGAGTTTTAATGTTTTTGTATAATATCCTGAATAATAAGACTGATTTTCTTTACCTTTTAAGCAAAATCCTGTGTTCACGTATAAAATAAATATTTAGTGTCCCTTTGTCATATAAATTATCATAAAAAATCATTTATTATACAATCTTGTGAAGTGTTTAGTAATCTAAGTGGTATAGACGTATTTAATGATGGAAAGTCAAGTCAAGTCAAGTCAAGTCAAGAGAAATGTGACATCCTATTTGTTAAATAAAAATAAAAAAATTGTTGAGATTAATGCACAATAACGTTATATTTTAGTTGTTAGTGGAAACTTTACTGATGTATGAGTTAGTTTTAAGTAAAACCCTATGTTAGTCTATAAAGAGAAAATATTTCACTGTATGTTTCATTCGTACAAACGTAAATATTACAATCATTTTTAAAATTCTCGATTCAGGTAATACCATCTATCAGTAAATAATCACAACAGTAACTAATAATTAAAAAAAGTGTGTCCAAAAACTCATGTCTACGTAATATTTGCCGTTACTGTGTTGTAGTCACGGAAACGATTGACTTCGGTATTTAATTAATTTAATTCAGAATAAAATATGGTATATTATACGAGTAGTATTAAAAGTAATATTTGTAAAGGGAGTGTCTAAAAATACTCACTCGCCGCAGTGTTCTCTCGAGTCAAATACCTTTTTACGCAGCTCGACTCAAAAAATTTAATATGATTCCTTTTCACATCAGCCTTAAAAGACTGGTCTTGGTAACATTACACAAAATAATACATTCCAACTTGGACTCCGCCATTTTACTCTCTCAAATAAGTATTAATATAAGAATTTCAAGTCGCATGTCAAACAATATATTTCCTCTTGTCGTTTTTAAAAACAACACCTCTTATTACAACCCTTTAGTCAGGATGTATCGGTCATATAATGAGATTGCTAATTTAGATACAGACAATCTTAACGCTAGAATCTATATATAATAAACTTTGTAATTAATCGATATATTTAAGATTACGATATGTATCAATAAAATTATACGAATCAACTAACACTTACATACTAATACTTAAAAAATAAGACTATTTGATCGTCGCTTAGGAAAAATTAAAAACAATAATGTTGTGCTGTGCGACCATATAGGGTCTCAATAAGGTCTTTACATTTATACATTATTACTTAAGTATTTTCGTCCGATATCATTCAGCGCTTGAAGACCAAAGTCTTCGAACAATGCGTGTTGCCAGTGATGACCTACGGTTCTCAGACGTGGTCGCTGACTAATGGCCTCATGCGGAAGCTCAGAGTCACTCAGCGGGTGATGGAGGGGGTTATGCTTAGAGTTTTTCTATGTGATCGAATCAGAAATGAAGAGATCCGTAGTAGAACCAAACGGACATAGTCCTACGAATCGCGAACCTGACGTGGCAATGGGCGGGGCACATAGTACGAAGGATCGATGGACGTTGGGGGCAAAGGTGATGGAGTGGCGACCAGGAAACAGACCGCCCACAACGTAGACCGATCATATAAAGAGGGTCGCCAGTAGCCGCTGGAGCCAGGCGTCGCAAGATCAGTCATAACGTGAGTCCTATGTCCAGCAGTTGACGTCCATCGGTTGAAGCGACTACTTAAGTGTGTAAAATATTTTGACCTGTTTTGGCTGCCCTAATAAAGAAATATTTCTTCGCCCTTATTAGGGACGGGTTTCTTAATAGTCTAACATATAAGCGAAAACCAAATCAACCAATTGATTCCAAATTAGATTTACATACGCCTTTTGCGAGGTACTCTTTCTGAGAAGGTTTCCTCATATTTTCACGGCTTCGAGAACTACGCAGAGAGTTTGTGAATATATATTTAAAATACATGTGTTAATCGCTTCTTTTATTTTTATATCCGTCTCTCCACCCTACACACATCGCGCCATTGTAGTTGTCGATGTGACGTAAGAAATATGGCGGCCATGGCTTCTGTTCTTTTAACAAAAGGGAATGCAAATGTCCACTAAATTATGTTTCTTGATGGCTAATTAAAAGTGAAAAGCTTATAAAACATGGTTTAAATAACTATTAACTTTTAATATGAATGTTTATTAATATTGTGATTGTATAGTAATAATGATTTACGCTGTTTTTAGTTTAAAACATAAATGAAGTTTTTCTAATTTGAATACTTTATAGGTACTTAAGTTTAACTTTAAAAGACATTTTAATAGTCGTTTGTTTTGTAATATAAGATGTTTAATAGTAAATCTCAGGTAATTAACGTCCCACAGCTAGAAACGAGCCTCCTTTTAGAAGGAACATCTGTTTAAAACTAAGAACCATCAACGTTTTTCATCGTGAATTGGCAGGTTACATGCACATAATTTCCTTTTTTTTTTTAATATACGAGAAGAGATCAAGAAGTGGTGAGAATTAGATAGAATAAAATGACTATTGGTAACTTATTTTTCTAAATAGTCTCCGAGTCTCTTTACACACCGAGTCCAACACTTTTTCAAGGCTTCAATCTCTTTAAAAAAAAAGTTTTGTCTTGGTCTTGCAAAAAGCTCTCCACGGCATCTATCACCTCGTTATCGTCTTCGTATCTGTTTCCCCTTAAGTATTCCTTATATTTGGGGAACAGATAAAAACTGTTAGGCATCAGATTAGCGAATAAGGAAGGGTGGTCAACCAATTCGAAGCAGGCTTGCTGAATGGCAGCCATCGCAACTGCCGACCTGTGTTGTAATAAAACAGCACGCTTTGATGGAATTCCTCAACTTGGAAATTAAAGCTGCATAAATTTGGCCCGTAACAGTTATTCCACGATCCAGGTAATATCTCTTTTGAATTCCAAAATATTGAGGCCATAATCTTACCACACGACCAACTGTTCCTGCCCAGGTTTGATCCCGTGATATTCGTAACAAGAATCCAGCTAACGTGTGTGTAAACGTTATAATTTAATGTAATGGTAAAAGTCGTTCGGCTACGAAAATTACGTCCTGGGCTCGACTCCTGAGTCGGGCAAATTCTAACATCAAGTAGTTGGCGGTGTGCTTCGGAGAACACGATAAGCCGTCGTTCCTGCTCCTGATCTCCCTCTGGTCGAGTCAGTTTGCCGTTTCATCGGACTATGAGAGTAAAGAAAAAGAGAGGGTACTTGTTTTAGCACATACCCAGTGGAGCAGCGTGATGGGTCTAAGCTCTAAATGCCTTCTCGCCTATCAATGATTAGGCTTGTACACAGTAGTGGGACTTTAATAGGCTGCTACTTACATCTTTGCTTAAGCATACATATTTCTGGCACTGTTGTGCCCCATTCATTTATTTAATAAGCATCCACTTTTACATAGGTTGTCTGGAAGAAATTGCTTGTATCAATCAAACCGCCTTTGCACGCTAGCTAGCTTTACTATTTTATTCTTAGTTGTTTCTTGTATGTGTATGTATGTCTACTGTCAAAGAATTCAGATTGTCGAGGCCTATGGCCTGACTCAGGCTATTTAGACGCTGCCACTGTAGGAAATAGACTACTCACACATAGGAGAGATGTTGTAAAAGCATAAACCTTTGTTTCTTCTATTGGATTGGCAAATTGCACATATCACAGAATTGCTCCAGTAGTTGTTGTTGCAGTTCTTCTTAGAATACTTTTAAATTTTGAATCTTGAAAATCCTCAGTCATATATTGGAAAACATATGAGTGAATAACTATATTTCAATATTAAAAAGCGCTGAAAACAATCCAGTCCAGTTTAATAAAGAATTTATACTATAATTTTAATTTATTTATTCTATTTCTAGTTTGACCTACTATTAAAGTAAAGGGCTACCATGTGTGGTCTTGTATATCATTCGATAAGATCACCTTTGTGACACTAGACAATTTGAAAAAATCCCTCGGGACTCTTGGAATTCCTACGGGTCACAATACAAAAGACATCCTTGATTTTGTCATAAAAAAATAATCCTATTACAGTGACATATGTCATTACCGATTAGGGAATGTTGGAAATATCAAACGACTACCCACATAGGTTAGATATTCTCGATACAATTTTGGGATTTCATAAAACCCTACGAAACATTATTATATAAAAAAATAGACGTTCTCCGTGATGTTACACGCATAGTTCTTTATGCTGTTGCAATAATAGAAAACAAGTTATTAGCGCATGTTTACGTCGCCAAAGGAATATGTATCACAAAAGTCAAATCAAAGGGTGAACGGCAAAGGAAATTTCTCAGTAAGTTTCGCTTATACCGCGCAGGAATATAGCGAAACACGTTCTTAGTAAGTGACTACGTCACAAAAGAATATTATATACCCCATTCCAAGTTAATCTGGTGAATAATTTTGAAACTCACAGTGAGTTGTCGTTTTTTAATTATATATCCGGATCCCGTGAGCATATGAGGAAAGTCGTACTTGAGGGACTACGTCATAAAAAGAAACATATTTTTAATCTCTAGACTATCTGTATACCAAATTTAATATAAATCAGTCCTGTAATGTCCTGTATGAAAGCCGGACAGACAAAGGATATTTGACATCCTTGTGTTAACATTAGGGGCCACTGCAAGTTTAAAAGACATATTAAACTACGCATAAGGTAAAGTGATGATACAGTTTAAAATGGAGACGCGCTAATCTCGTCGTCGTCGCTTCAACCGGTGGACGTCCACTGCTGGACTTAGGTCTCACGTAATGACGTCCACAAGGCCCGATCTTGCGCCGCCTGGCTCCAGCGGCTACCGGTGACCCTTCTTATATCTAAAGACCTAAATGCCACAGACTGATAACGAGCAGCAGCGTTATCGGTGCGAGAAGGTCAGAACTGCGATCACCAACTCGCTTCACGGCCTCGCTGGCGCAATTGTGCGAGTATTCGCTTTGCTAGCGGAGGTCCCGGGTTCGATCCCCGGTAGGACGAATTTAGGAAATTGTATTTTCTAATTTGTCTGAGTCTGGACTGGTGGGAGGCTTCGGCCGTGGCTAGTTACCACCCTACCAGCAAAAACGTACCGCCAAACAAAGAGATTTGTGTTCCGGTACGATGCTGTGTAGAAACCGTAAGGGGTATATCGCCTCTTAACAGATTAGCGCGCTTCCATCTTAGACTGTATCATCACTTACCATCAGGTGAGATCACAGTCAAGCGGTAATCTGTCAGCAATAAAAAAAAACTCGCCTGCCAAACGTGGTGGTTATTGGCACAATCACAAAAATGACAAAAAAAGGCGCTAATCTGTTATGAGGCATTTTACCTCATATGGTCTCTACACAACATCGTACCAGAACACGTATATCTTTGCTTGGTGTTACGTAGGGTGGTCCCTACCAGTAAAGACTAGTTACCAAACTAACCACGTCCAAAACCTCCCAGCAATCCAGACTCAGACAAATTAGGTAATGTAATTTCCTAAAATCGCCTTACCACCACTGCGTCTATGAGGCGGTCAAACTTACTGTAGAAATTTAAGAAAACGAAGTATATGTATAAGAATTACACTTTCCTCCGTGGCTATAATCTGTTCATTATATTATATTCAAAAACGAAAAGAGATATTTTTGCTTTAATTCAATAAATCTTGATATTTAACCTGTTTTCTTTACTAATAATTTTATTGACTATAAGGATCACGCCCGTTTTCTTAACAGCATAACGGATAAGGCGAAGATTTTATAAATTACTTGAATAATATTTTAGGTAGAAACTTTTACAAAAAGGTTTGGTCTACGGATTAAAAATTCACTTAGCATCTTTCTATTACGACATTACTAGAATATAAATTAAGGATCTTAGACAACATTTTCTTAAGCGTTCTTTAGATATTGTATAATAATCGAAATAAATTAAAGCTAAATTCTATCTACGACAGTTAATCTGAAATAAAGCCATTTTTTTTCATCTCATTGTAAAATGAGACGTTGCTTCAGTAATTCAAAAGAAAGTTTTAATTAATAAGACGTGTTAATAAAGTCTCTAATATAAATAACAATGTTTAAAAGTTTGCACACAATATACTATTATCATCGTGTGAACAAAGACAACACCCATTGAAGTGAATATAGAAAAAAATCTCACACAAACTTCTAAACCGTTTAAAAAATAACTAACAGCTACTGTTCGGTGTTGTGTATATTCAGTAAATCTGAGACAAAGGCGGAGGCAATTTAGACGACACACTTACATTGTATCACAAAGACTATAAGAATTTATTATAATGGGAGGAAGCTTACGCCTTTTTACAACCTTCCTCGAAGTCGATGAGGTCCCAGTGGAAACAATATGAGCAGTTCTGAAGCTTAGTGTACGCTACGGGGAGCGAAGCGTGCTATACAACAGTAACTCCTTGTTATAGAATAATGCCTTTTTGTTTGTTTAAGAGACGCAATAATGACTTAAACATGGATGGGTTTGTGTATCTGACGCGTGTAATGTTTTGATTTATGGTCTTTATTTAGTATTAGCTCAGATTCTCCCTATTTTTATTTATTTATCATCAGTCATACAGTGCTGTTCTTACAAAATATGATCGACGACTTTTTTCCTACAAGACAAGGAGCATCCTATATGATAATATCTAATTTCATTTTTCATAATGTTATTGCTATAAAAGTTATATTAAAATAATATTTTTGAAATAAAAGATCCTAGTAGAGTAATTAATTCACAATTACCATTGTATCCGTCTGTTACGTTTGTTGCTTAACGAATGTTTAAATATGAAAGTAAAAAAGACCTTAGAACTGCGAGTTAAAGTCTAACTTCGAATAATTTGATATTTACATATATATACGTTTAAGAACCCCACACATTAACAGCCTGCCTGCTGATACCGGCCTCTAAGTTAGTCGCAAACAGACATTTCCATTACAGTTTTGATTTATACCGAACTTCTAAATGCGTTAGTTATCGCCTAAGTTGCTTGTTATCAAAATCGATTTCTTAATTTAAATGCGCTCTGAAAACTCTTTCGAATCGTCATTAGTTTGTCTGGTAATAAAAAATTTGATTCTATTGAAAGTAAATCGGTAGTAATCAGTAGCTACGCTTTTAGATTTAGCCAGACTATAGGTGGCCTCAAAAAGTAATTACGACTTACACTAGCAAGAAGTCGGTGTAAAATAATCCATTATCTTCTGTTAGTGTGTATGCGTAAAGCCCATGGAATCAGTAGAGTACATATAACCAGAGAGAGACTTCAGTAGAGAATAGTCATTATCCGCTGATGCTGATGTTCCTAAAGCTGGGGATCTGTAAAGCTGAGCTGTAAAGAAATCGCGACAGTAGATGAATTTCTGTAAGTCATAACATTACTAACCTACGTTCTATTTGTGAATTTGTTTTAAGGATGAATAGCAAAAATAAAACGCAAAAGGAAAACAGAACCTTCGAATGACTAATTATTGGCATATCAGGTCAAACTGTTTTTATTTTGTTGCTGGGAAATGCGAAATTTACGCACCCCGCCTGGGGAACAGATGGAAGTATGGAACTTGACAGTATTACCAGAGTACCATTAAAACGCAGTGGACATACGTAGCATCACGCCTCACTCCCATAGGGGTAGGCAGAGACAACGTCCTTCCACTTGCCACGATCCTTGCATATCTCCTTAGCTTCTTTCATTCTCATTAAACCTTTTATACAAGTTTGTCGGTTTAAAATACTCTTGACTTGGCCCTTATTTAAAATGTCCTGGATTTGATCCAGGAACGTTCACCTTGGTCTCATCCTTCCAACTTTCGCATTCACTCTGGACTCATAAATTCTTTTTGTCAGTCTTATTCATTCATTCTCTCTACGTGCCCAAACCATCTAAGCATACCTTTCTCAATTTTAGTCACTACATCTTCTTTTAAACCACAACGTTCTTTTATCACAGTATTTCTAACTCTGTCACTCAGCTTTAAGCCACTCATACTTCTCAACGCTCTCATATCTACCGCATTTATTTGACTTTTGTGATTCTTCTACCATATCCAACTTTGACTACCATACATAAGTGTTGGCATCAACACTCCTGCATGCACAGCCAGTGAAGTCCTCTTTATTTGTGAATAGAAGACCCAGATGTAAGTTGTGGCATTCCACATGGCATCTTGTCAAATTAGACAAAGGACTTGCGAAGAAAAAGTCGGACTAGACAAAGGGTTATTGCATGGAGCCCTTTACTTCAAGACTATATCGGAAACAAATGACGTAAACAACCAAACATCTCAATATAAAGTCGGGAGTGTATTAACATAAACATCGATTCGACTGCGTCCCAAACATCTCCCGGTCACAGTTTGAATAAATTATGCCCGAGTTGGTTTTTACAGCGTCAATAATTTAAGAAATAAATTGTGTTTCTATCACTTTGAAGTAACGTTCACACCCGAGTCGCCACGTTATATAAATTTGAAACAGTAATGGCTTAATATTAAAGATCGTCTCATCATACAAACGAGCGGTGATTTTATCGCTTCACCTGCGTTTTAATTTCAGTAAGAAAGAATTTACTTCCAAATTGTCCCACAAAATAAAAAGATATGTATAAATAAAAATGACGTCCGTGTAGAATATCGAGCGTTACTAAGCTATTATAATTTTATTCCCTATAGCAATAGGCGTCAGGTGATATTTTAATTAGGTCATTTGTTTGCTACACTGATTTGGTGGGTAGTTAAAGAATATTGTTCACTAGGATTAAAAAAGACTAATTTAATTTTAGATTGGTGACCATTTTCTCGAACACATAATATAGTAATTTTTAAATCGTGAAACCTATAAGAAGAATATAAAGATTTAACATACATATATACTCAAAAGTTACAAAATATCTTGTTACTTGTTGAATATAATTTTGAGTTATATATACGCATATCAAGTTAGTGATGTAATTCTGCATTCTTTGGTTAGAAGTGTATGACTTATGCTCTCTAACACACAAGCTATTTCTACCTGGTATTGGTTCTGCAATCGAAATTTGGACATTATTATTTTAATGAATTTAAAAGTCAGAATTCGGATGAATATGCCAAAGAAAAAGACATCCATTTCGGACATCAGTAGGAACAAAAAGATATATGCTCATAGTCAGACAGAAATTAAAGGACGTAGTAAAAGTTGTTGTGTGACATTAAAAATAAACACATGAATTCTATTTACATATATTTTATAGAGAAACTTGTCCTTACAAACATATTATAAATATTTTCAGTTACATATGTATATAATGATTTAAACTTAGTTAACTCTAACTTATCCCAGAGGGTACCTTTTGACAACATAAATTACATGTGAACCCTGCGAGGTTGCAGAATCAGATTTTTTTAAAAGTGACAAAATTATTATACCTTGCGTAGTTCTGTTGATAACGTAACCACAATTTCATCAAAATCATTTTAATAATAAATATGTCACAATAGTATCCAATAACTAAAAGTAGGAGAAAAAAATATATGAAATTGTTTCGACATACATTAAGTAACTCCTTTAAACTTAATAAACAGTTGAAGAAATGAGGAGTTTATAATATTTCGCTATTTCTTTTTCAAATATTCATTCATGTTTTGTTACATTTGCCTGCCAAACAATTTTTAACTTTCAGTTCCATGTATATAAGCGGCAATCCTCCAAAACTACGAGGAATATAATGGATGGCTCAAATGACCTCAGATAAAATATTGCACGATTTATACAAAACATAAAATCCTTGAGGGCTTAATCTGGTGATTATGATGGTTTTACACTATTACAAAAATTCCAAACGCCACCAACAGTAATCTACCGATATACTTAATATTATACAAGAATATGTAACGATCAATTTAGGTATAACTTCATTTGTTGCCAAGTAATTTAAATTTACCTCTATCACATGGCCAAGTGAGAGCCTCAAATGAGTTAGGTCGCGTGGCGTTTTGTTTCACAGAGCCATTATCACTAAAAGGGCCGAATCAAAAGGAAACCGACTAATTCCTTTCCCTTTAATACATGCTTACTTCATTCGGATATCTGATAAGGGTCTCTTGTAATGAAAAACAGGGAAATCATTAAAGACAATTGAATGTTTCCTTATTTTTGTAGTCAATGTTTGTTTCCAAAATGAATTTGTGACATGTACTTCTTATAAACCTTATCATATTGGTTAATTGATTACATATAAACACGCACGCATATATATAGCATATTTTCAAGGAAAAATAATAATATGTTACACACTTTTATACAAATAGTTAAGTAAAAACATTGGGTGTTTTTGTAATGCAACTGAAACAGCCTATGCGAGCCTTGGTTGCTCTGCCAAGCGCCTTTTATTATACTCCCAATTTCGCCCATCTAATACGACTCGCAATAGATGGGCGAAAAAATTAAAGAGATATGAATAAATTGCTTATACCCCCATTATAAATTTTATAAAAGACCTTCTGACACAGGTTCGTAAAATGACGTTACTGGCCGATCTGTTTTTTCTGCACCCCGACTATCGTTGCGAGTGTGGGTCTCGACAAGGGGGGAGCCTCATAATACCCACTAAAACTATATGTGTATATATATATATATATATATATATATATGTGTGTATATATGTGTACATATTCTGTTATTTTTAGGTTAAATGTGTTAGGTTAAGTTTTGTGTTCGTCCCGGGTCGCCGCTGTAAACCAGCGTTGGGCTAGCTGAGCGGTATTCCCATTTTCGGCATCATATTCTTCTGCAATAACTAATGTATTTATTCTACTGTAATATTACTTTGTGTAAGCTCAATGTGTAGAAAAGTGTAATATCAGAAAATTAAATGTTATTTATTTATTTATTTTATTTTTAAAACCCAGCGGAACCCTCTTCATCCATTGTGGTGAAAGAGAGCATTGACTGCTTTCCCTCTCTCGCCCGTGGGCCTCTGTCAGCGAGAGGACCGTCTCACAGACGATGGCCACTCCCGCCCAGCATATCTCACCGGAAAGCCTCGCGCCTACAACGCTCTTCAGGGAAAGATCCACGCCAATTAGTGCCACCAGAATGTGACGCGCTGAGTGAGGTGCCCAAGCTGCACATTCGGCTAAAGTGTGGTGTGCTGAGTCAACATTGGCATCACTCTCATGGTAGACGGCTATCTCTTCATGGCCAATTCGTGCAGGAACTTTCCAAAACAGCCGTGTCCGGCTGGACCTACACCAGTCTGAAAGAAAGCGATCACTGCCCCCTGGTAAGCCATTGTTCCAGGTAAGGGCGCATCGCCTCCACAGTGGCCACGCCCGCTAATGGAGACTTGACATCCTCCTTCCACCTTTCAATCAGAGCCCTTCGGCTCGGGCCCTGATACTGCGGACCTCGTGGTCTTCAGGCTGCAGGCCGTGTGTCGTTACAGCCGCAAGAACTTCCGCGCGTACTTCGATTTCAGCTTCATTTCATTTTTATTGGCTACAATAACATATATTATTTGATTGTCTGATTGATCTAGTAGCCAGCTTGTTTGGCTAAAATTCACGAGATCCTAGGTTTTGTCCCGGGATAGTCCAGTTCTAATAGTGACTGATATTCTGTAAAGAAAATTCTGAGTATTTGCCCGATATTGGGAATTTGGCGGTTTGCTCTATCCTCGTAACTTAACGAGCACGTCAAACCATCGGTCATACGCCTGATATCTTCCCAGGCGCATACACTTTTGCAATATAAGGTCACCCTGACAAATTTAATGACATATATGAGGTTGGCCACCGTAGATATTCAGATTATCACTCACTATTGATGAGATCACAGTCATGTTATAAGCCGTACTTAATAAAACAATTATCCGAGGTAAAGTTGTTCGAAAAGATGTTTTTGTTTTGGTGATATCAAAATCTCTCATTTTAACCAAATAAATAATTGAAAATATAACAGTTATTTTTTAATATGACATCACTAAATGAGATTTCTGCTTCATTGTAAGAAACTTCTATAAAATAAAATATTCAATATTTTAACAAAACCCGAACACAAGCAATTAAAACAATAGTGGAGGCTTTTTTATTACCAACATATTAGCATTAGAGTGTAATTGACGATGTAATCTAAGATGGAATCGCTTAATAGGTAATTTAAACAAAAATCATTGTAGACTGCTGTTCATCAGCCTCACTTGCACAGTTGTGTGAGTACACGCTTTAGTACCAGAGGTCCCGGGTTCGATCTCCGGTAGGGCGAATTCAGGATGTTATATGTTCTAATTTGTCTGAGTCTGGACTTGTGGAAGGCCGCGGCTTGTTACCACCCTACCAACAAAGAAATACCGCCAAGCAAGAGATTTGCGTTCCGGTGTCTGTAGAAACCATAAGAAGTTATAAATAACCTCTTATAAGATTAGCGCACTTCCATCTTATACTGTATCTTCATCATGTATGATTACACTAGAACTAACATATCAGTTATTAAAAAAAAAACAAAACCACAGTGATCCATGCCACGGGTGCTGATATTATGGCCTTTGCTGTTTTTCTTAGCACTTTTCACTTTCCACGGTCTGCTGTAAAGCGATTTGTGATAAAGGACGAAAAAAATTGCAGCGATAAAAAAACCATTTCACATTAAGAAAAAATTAAATAAACTCTAACAATATTCAACGTTTAGCCCAATCAACCAATTAATACCAATGTGTCGACTATAATAAACCAATTAAAAATTGAATACAGGAGCTATATCTCGATGAAACTGTATAGATATCGATATCTATAATCGAGTAGCCCTATCACTATTTATCAGTTGAATCTAATGATCGTTAAGTTTATAATAGGCCGTGAGTGTCCAACTAATGAGAATATATAAGAGAACAGTGCGCGATAAATTACCGAGGCTTTGAATTAGACGGTACATTAGTTTGACATTATACTTGTCGACAACTTAAACGAAGGAAATTGTGTACGTGTGTAAAGTTTCTTTAATTATAATTTAATGTGGGTGTATAGTGACCTTTATGTTTTTAACACTTATAAGATTTTGTATGGAAAGCTTTTATATTGGACTTTTAATACTCCGTTGAAATGTTGCCTGGTAGATAAAGCTCATTGGTAGACTAAGCTGGTGGATAAAGCCTCTCTTAAGACCATGATTTATGTAAAGGTGAAATGGTACATGATAGGTTTGAAAATTTCATTTTCATTTAGTATATTGACTATTACTTCCGTTAATAATGAATTTATAATGTATTTATGTAATTTTACAATGATATTATGTTATTATGCTTTGTAACGATCCCTTTTTTGATAACCCAAAGAGCAAAGAAAGGCAGTACACAAAAAAGTTGGCGGTGTAGGTTTAGATAAGTAACCGTTATATACACATGTAATGTATATAAACACATATACCCTACAAATATAATACACACATATGGACGTAATAAATAGAACTAGTGTTAGATTCAAAATGCGCATTTTTTACCAGAACCAATACACTTTTAGCAAATCGATGGCGTAATCAATAAAGGAAAATAATTACCTTAATGAAATAAAAATAAGTAACTTAATATATTCAACAAATTCACAAGTTTGAGCAGCTTTAAATCACATATTCCTCTAGACCTAAACTTAACCCTAAAGTGATAGTAACTAAGCCCACAAAGATTCTTTAGCGAAGTAAAAGCGTACAAAGGCGCTCCAGGACGAATGTTCAAATGTAATGAGATTCCACAGATGTTATCTCGACAACGAATCCCCAATTTGTGGTCAGTCAATCTTCTCCCAAGATAGGGAATTCAATTTGCTAAGAACAAAAATTATGTCCCTCTAATCTGATCTCCGATATTAGGAACTTTTTAATTCAGTCACCCAAATTGAAAATCTGTTTACTTTTGTAAGATTCTTTTTTTTACCTTATTGAAGAAAAGATAGAACCACAGAATCTTGTACAGATTGTGATATTGCAGTAAGGAAAAATTTGCGTAAAGTTTCGTTACGTAATTATAAATATTACGAGCCCCTTAGATAACTCATGCTAACTAAACTGAGCTGGTTCACTTTTATGCTACACAATAAAAGACATGCCGACTTCTTACGTCGACGCTTACTTGCTGATTTCCAGGAACTATTCAAAACACGTAATAAATCGGCGCCAAAACGGCCTATCTGTCAGCAACTGTGGCTGACAAACGTTAGTGTTTTAGCGAGCAAGCGGTTGGAGGTATGCCTTTTTTGCTCAACATATTACTATCATTTACAAAATGTTTCGTCTTTGTATATTTAAGTATCCACTCTATCTCTATTTATGTAATTGAAATTAAATATAATTAATAAGATTTTCCTTATATATAAATCAAATATAGTTGTAATACATATTATAAAATTTTTTTGGCGAAGACTTATCTGTCGATAAATAAAGCTTCTATTTGGCAAAAATCACTATCATTATGTTGTGTATACCTTTTAAGTACAGTCTCCTAGATTAAGTTTTTGTATTTTCTGTATGTCTAATATAAATTTGTATTAAAAAGTGTAAAATAAATAAATAAAAGTCACGAACCAGTACCCAGTAACACTTAGAAAAGATCTCGAAAAGACTTTTATATGACCATATAAGATGTAAATTCTATTAAAGAAATTATTACAATATAAGCCAAAGAATTTTCACTTTCCTCGTGTCTACACTGACACAATTTCGCTATCAAGCTTTATTAATTAAGAATATGATCATATAATCACAATTACAGTTTTATTAATATCGGCTTTATTTTTGTCTATTCAAAATATATTAAGAGGTGAGGTTAGTAAAAGCCTTATTATGTCCCACTACATCCGCCTAACTTAACCCATAGGGAACAGGGTTCTAGAGCATAGACCCACCACGCTGCTCCACTGTGGGTCGTCAGGTTGCACATACACCAGAATTGCTTCTGGGATATGCGGATTTACTAAATTTTTTTGCATCAAAAGGGACAAAAATGTATTACAAAGCTATTACAAATATTTTTAGGTATTTAAAACAACAGTTTACACGTTAAATTGTGTATGTAGGGTGGTAACTTAGTAATTACAATGTACAATCAACTTCAATTCCATCACGTTAAGTTAACAGTTTTGACAGCATTCCTGAAGAGAACATCGCGGTAATTAAACAAAAATTCCCATCGTTTTCACAAACAGAGGCATTGTTCAAATGATTTGTTTCACGAAACTAAATGTACTGCGTTTTAACTGTGCGCAATTGTACCACAGACTGTAAAGGCCCCGCCGGCGAACGGAAAATTAAAAAGCAAAACGAACACCGCTTCCCTAGCCATTCTTTTTAATTTTTTCCAACGCGATGGGCGATGCGATGTGGAATCATTAAAATTTCTAAGGCTATATTTATATCACGCAATACTTATAAGAATTCACGATTATTTACACCAACAAATGGCAAGGTAAAATGTAAAATTTCAGTTTTTCTGGGGATTAGAGATGAAAAAAATTGAGAAGCGGCAACGTTGTAATGATAGTACCGTCAATTCTCACAGTACCGTCGCAATATATATTGAATAACATTTTATATACCCGTGCTAACAATCATTTATATAGAAAAAAGAGTGAAACACACAATTTTAATACAAGAAATAAAAACTATTTTGTAATGCCATATTTAAGAGTGAAAAAGGTTCAGAAATCTTTTGTCGGGTGAAGCATACGATTTTTAAATAAGATACCCATATCACTTCTGGGTTTGCCTCACCACAATAGTTGTAAGAAATATGTTAAAAATGTTCTATCACAAAGCTAAACACATTCTAACGTAGATAAACTATGTTTAAAGGAGTAACCGTTCAGTTTCTTGCCGGTTTCTTCTCAGCGGCATCAACTTTCCGAACCGGTGGTAGATTTTTTACCAACGAACAGACTACTGACGATTCAAAAGTGCTTTTTGAGCCTACTCTAATAAAGAATATTTTGATCGGTTGATTTAATTGGCATTTGTTATTTTTTGCTACAATATAAATAGATAAAAAAGCCTTTATTGATCCTGCTACATTGTTACTTAATTTAGGCACTGTTGTTTTGCTATTTCGTCTATAACACTATGTTTGATTATTAGCAAGGTCCCCGGGTTGGGTAAAGGCCTCCTCCAAAAATATCCACTCTTCTCTATCTTGAGCTGTTTGCTACCATTTTGGACTTTATTATTTCCTTATTTCGTCCTACCAGCGTGATGAGGGCCTTTCTCACTTTTTCTTGGAGTCCTCTCCATATGGTGGAGCTGTAGAGGTATAGCTCAGATAAGAAAACAGAGTTAAAAAGGCGGTCATATCACTTGATAGCGAACTCTACCAGACAACCTTTGACATAGAAATAGTCGTGGCAGATGGTGTATTTACATACACATATATAGAAATATCTACATAATAATACTGGCTGAATGATGAGAGGCTTCTTCTGTGGCTAGTTACCACCTTATCAGCAACGACGTACCGCCTAGCAAAAAGATTTGTTTTCCGATACCATGATGTGTAGAAACCATAAGAGGGTACATTGTCTCTTACCAGATTAGCGGGCTTTCGTCTTCGATTCTATCATCAGGTATGATCACAGTTAAGCGCTAACCTGCCAGCAATAAAAATATATCTCCTCAACACACATAAATAATTATGATAACACAGATTTGGACTTACTTGCTAATAAATGTAGTATATATAATAAGTCTAAATATATAATACATAAATATATAAAATAAATTCGTGCATAGCTTCTGTAGTTAATTATTTTTACACAGTTTTTGTATTGGGATTGCCTGTAAATAACTTTAAGAAATATGTCAAAAATATCCTTATACACATATAATATGTTTCGCACGTGGAAGCAAAATATTACGCATTGTTATCTACCAAAACTATATATAAAAGAGTAACTGCTGAGTTTTATAGTTTCTCCTCAGTGGTACATTTGTTACCAACGGATAGACTGCTTGATTTTGTAAACACACATGAGGGCTGCCTGTTTCGCAATAAATCCATCAACAATGCGGTTACTACGCAGACGAAATTTATCTGTATATCCACACCCTAACTACCCCCCAAGATTTATTCGATACGAAATGACGAAGTTAGACGACTGATATAGAATTTTCAATGAGATCGCATTAAAACACTAAGCCGAAGTGAAGATTGAGATTCGATACGGGTATTTTCTTAAAACAATATTTTCGATCGACGCAAATAAAATCAATCCAAGTAATATTTTATTATTATCAAGCGCGCTTTTTAATGATGGAGTATTTTGTGTTGGTTTATCTTCTGTAACGTATACAGTCAAACAAGGATGAGAGAACGTCCAATCGACCACTACATCTTTCTTGCTTAGATAGATTTCTCTCTTACCCAGGATTCTAGCTTATAGAAATACAGATAACTCCCAATTTTAGTTATAGAGGTTTGAAACTCTCTCTGTTCGAGATTTCCATCTCATACTTAAATAATTTTAAAGGCTAAACATTTTTCTCTTATCCAGTCCTCTTTTGTGCAGGTTCTATTGTAAATATTCTCACTGCTTAAGGAGATATTCAGCCTTCGTGAACTGTCAGTCAATCTCATCTAGTATATAGAGAGCAACTCACGATAGATCCTCGGATATCCCAATAAGAGACGATGAAGAGTGTTCCGCTGGGTTTTTGTGAGTATTGCGAAGTCTCACGCACTGAGTCCCACAATTGTATTTAATTCTTTAATTCCATGCAGCGAAAGCCAAAGCTGCATCATTTTGCAATACATAAATAAATAAATACGAGATCTCTAAAACTATTTTAAGCTTAACGATAGGTCTCTTCTTGCAGGGTGATAATTAACCTCGGAGTCTGGAATCTTCGTCCAGTGTAGAACAAGTCAAATTAGATGATACAATTTTCTAAATGCCGGGAATTGAACCCAGTGAAACCTCAAAACTTTTAAAAAGACAGGTTACATGTACCCTAATAAATAAACTGTTTATTCTGTTAGTAAGAAGACTTGGTGACTCTTCATCACGCCAAATATCGATCCCAGGCGTTGATGGTTCATATCAAGAATTACCAACCATGAGATAAATTGCCTCTTGCCAGATTAGCACGCTTTAATCTTAGATTGTATCTTTACCTACTATCTGGTGAGATCACAGACAAGCACCAATATTTCATCAGCAATAAAAGTACTGTAATTAGGCAGAATATGCTCCGTTTTACATTATATATGAACAAAGTTAGATAATAGCTGTCCGTTTATTACATTTATGAATACTATTACGAGTGTATTTAATTTGGTTCGCGCCCAAAATCCTATTTACTCTGGCATTATGTTAAGAGGATTACTGTTAAATTTATGGGGCGTAATGGGCCAGTTTCTTTATTGTATTATAGTGTTTGTTATAAATTCTTATACGATTTCAAGTTGATATTTAATGAAGGCTTTGGAACCTCAATATAATTATTTCTCGATTTAAAGATTTACGTTTACGTCACCAATACATATATCAAAAACCGCATTTTTAAACACAGTAATATATTTTTAATACCTTTTTTTATCGCTGGGAAATGCTTTGAATTTGAATGAAATTCTTCCAATCGAGAGTGTGGGACTCGCTGAAACCAGAAAACCCAGCTCATCCCTTATCATCATTGGATGAGATCTCTAGAGGGTCCCATTTCTCATTTCACTCTAGTGACCTGGATGATGCCTGCTATAATAGTCTACATATTACTGAGGGGGATAGTGGACCACATACCGGCACCTATTGCCACACAGCTTCCTTCGGAGAGGGAGTGCATTAACCGCATCCTTCCTTTGTCTCTCATTTGCCGCGTTTATCGAGATGACGGTCTTGCAAAAGAAGGCAACCACCCTCGATCCAAATACAAAGAGAGATCTCATCCGATCAGCGAAAATTAGATATGCCGCTGGGGCGCCCACGCCGGACACTCTACCAACGTATGGTGCACCGTATCTACAGTGTCACCACATTCACGACAGACGGGCGTTTCCTCACGACCTATCTGGTGCAGATACTTGCCGAAGCAACCATGCCCGATCAGCACTTCCACCAGATGGTAGGAGAGAGTTCCACACCTAGTAATTCATTTCTCCAGGTGAAGACGGATCGCTGCCACCGTTTTCACATCCACAATTGAGGAGCCAAGGTCTTGGCTCCACTTTTCGATCAGTGTTCTGTTGGTGAGAGCCCTGATCCTCCGGACCTGGTCATTGTTAGGTTAATCGCTACCGGATGCACTCTCAGTTCTTGTACTCAGATAGGAGATTTACCTTAGGTTTCCACTGCATCTTACACTGCATCGTCGCGGAACACATATCTCTTTGTTTAGGGTACTTCCTCCAGTCCAGACTTAGACAAATCAGAAAATGCAATTTACTAAATTCACCCTACCGGAGATCGAATCCAGAATCTCTGCTAGCAAAGCAAGTACTCACACCACTGCGTCAGCGAGGCCGTCTAACGTGTAATCAAGGAATGATACAATTCGTATTTTTTTTTCTTGTAAATACTGACCTACATACCTGTGTACCTAAATATCAGGGTCAGACGAGGATTTTACTTGCTCTAGAAAATACAGGGCAATGAACTACCAACAAATAATTTACCAACTAGTTGCCACATTCATGTTTTTGTTTAAAATTATAACTACTTATAATGAAAGACCCCGTTAACAAAGAACGAGTTATCCTTTTGTTATAAAACTATCTTAAAAGTCTATAAATTTATATTCAACCGTCTACCGAAATGTCGATAAAGGACTAATTTATTACAGTAATATTAATGTTTACAATCTAATTAAGTGTTTTATGATCATTAGGTGCATTGTTCACAAATGGAAAACACATAATTCACTATTATGTATTAGGCATAACTATGTTATCAAAAGTACAATTATCGACAAAAGGCATTAAGATAATTGGCTCAAAATTCAATTTCAAAATTATTACGTTTCAATTGATTTTTTATAAATTCAATCATTGAATAGTTCTCTTTTATTTAATTAGTTATTCAGGATAATTATATATAGATATTCATTTAAATATAACAAAATAGCCAGCAACCCACAGTGGAGCAGCATAGTGGATCTATTTCTCCTATGAGTGAAGATACTAGTGCCCAGCAGTGGGACATTAATGGGCTGCTACTTACATTACAACGAAATTAAATTAAAGCTTTAGGGAATGGGAAGTTAGGTATTTATCGATTTGCAAAGTTCTGGTGGGACGTTTTCGAAAGTTGGAAAATTGTTATGAAACGATGCTGTGTAGAAACTATTAAGAAGTAAGTGCTGTGTAGAAACTACTTCATCTTACCCTGGTACCATAATGGACCGTCCTAGACTGTATCATCGTTTAGATGAAGTCCCAGGCAAGTGCAGACCTGTTAACTATACAAAATATATACGGAAGAGAGATCAAGTGCAAGACTAATAGCTCAACATGCTCTCGAAAGCAACCATCTTCCCTAGTTTGAACAAATACAAAGAATTTCTGAATACTTAACCTAACATGAACTTCAAATGAACCGATCCGGGTACCGAACCCAGCAATCGGGAGAGAGAGAAAGAGCACCAAACCCTCTTTTCCGAAAGGAGGAGGCTGGAGGAAAGAGGAAACGTTACTAATGCTTTTTACTGCCACCTTGAACCCTGGAACTACTTTGTAGGAACAACCGGTCTTGTCAGAGAAAATGTGTAAGCGGACTTCTGACTACATCGTCACAAGTTGACGAAAGTGCCGCTGGGTTTTAGTGGGTATTCTAGCACAGCCAGTGAGTCTTACACTCAGTGCATAAAAGCATTTCCCACCGTAAAAAAAATGTCTTCAATATCTGTATCCGTAGAAATTTACTATATTTGTATATACTTTTTATATACTAGTTTAATAAACTTCTTCTAAACGGCTGGATTGTTTAGGGGACATTTCTATGTGTAGTTAGGTGGATTCAACAATGGAATGCCTCATTGGTCTAGTGGTGAGCTTGTCCGGCTGCAAATACGAGGTCCTGGGTCCGGGTTCCTGTTTGGATTTATCCAAAAATCGATATTGAGCTTTCTGTTAAGAATTTTTTAGAATGTGCTCGAAATGAATCTCAGTGCCTTGCAGATCACGTTAAGCAGTCGGTCTTGCGCCTGATCTCTCTTTCGTGTCGGATTAGGATCCCATCGGACTTTGAGAGTGAAGGAATATAAAGTATTTCTGATAGCGCATACACTTGTTTACTATGCCTACCAATTTGCAGAGAAGCAGCGTGGTAGATCTATGTTCTAAAAACCCTCTCTTCTATAAGTGAGGAATCCTCTGCCCAGTAGGACGTTGATGGGTTGCTATTTACTTTATCGACAATAATTTAGATTGACAAAAGAATTCTGATATTTCCAAGGGATCGGGAACCATGCGGGTTTTATTTCCGAAAACAGTTATAAAAAACAAAAACAAAATCTATATAAATTACACATCCCTAATTACATTCGTAATGCCCTTTGTTCACGGTATTACTTGCGTGGGTCGGGATACAAATGTGGGGAATTTACTTAATTTATCGTTAACTGTATCTTAGTATATAAATTGGCAATTTCCTCGGGCCGCGCCATCATCCGATAGGATTTATGAAAGAACAGATAACTAGAGAACCGGTTTTTTTAAAGAACTAATATGGCACCCATTTATAACACTGTGACATTATTATTGGATGGTCGAAAAGAAATGTGGGTGCTATTTAGATAAATTCGATGTTATACCGTTTATATGTTTCGAGAAGAATGCCCGTGTCTTTTTTATTGTTCGCCGCGATAGGAATTTACCGTTGCATACTGTTTTGGGCAAATCGCTTAAAACTCATTTGGATAAGCAAATATCTAATTTGATTATAAGTAAACATATTACTTTGTGCTCGCGATTTAGACTGCTTTAACTTTTGAATAAGATCCTGAGAGATGTGACGAATATCACCCGGTTTATTGAGTAAAAAATGAGAAAATACGGCCAGTTAAGTTAGATTATTTGCCTGTACTAAATACCCCCCTACTCTCTCCGGGTATACACTTACGAGTACACCTACAGACACGGCCAAAGATTTGAATGATAATTATTACAAAATGGCATATATACTTAAGTTATAAAAGAACATACATTACAGACTTTATATAGCTTCGTTTTCAAATAAATAAAGATAAGTAGCAGTCCATTAACATCCCACTACTGGACACAGATCTCCACACTCGTAGAAAGAGGGTGTTTTAGAGAATAGATCCACCATGCTGCCTCACTGTTTTTTGGCAGCCAAAGGCATCGCCAAAATATGCACAGAATCTTTTTTTGGACGTTAAAAACATTAATGAACCTGTTTCAAAACTATTTACATAATTTAAGACTTACTTAACTAAAAACACCAGCATATTGCTGGTGTTTTTAGTTAAGTAAGTATCTCGCTTTTAAGGACTACAAGAAAATTAGTAATTATCACGAAGTCTGCTCAGATTACGGAATAGACTCTCTATAAAATAGGAGAAAACAAAGTGATATGCTACTATATATCTTAACAGGAAAAATTGACTGTCCATGATTAGTGTCAGCGATATCATTAACGTCCCGTCTACTAGAATACGTCATACACCTTTGTTGCACGTATCCTATCAACACATCAACTATGCCCTTAATTCCATAATACCACGTCTTTCACTAACTTATAACAAATATTATACACAACTTGACTTGTTCTATCTAAAGAGTTCTTAAAATAGGAGATAATCAAAGTTCATAGAACTAAATCATGAACAAAATGAAATGACCAAACCTAATACTGGGGATATTGGCCTTGGTTATTATACACATATTCTAAACCACATATACGCATACCGGGCTTTCCTTTTTTTATATAAAACAGGCACTAATTCTTCTTACATTACATAATTCTACCAACAAACACAAATACTCTCACTAATTCTTACACACTCACACCTACATAACACTCACAAACAACACAGCGAATATCTCAGTTTTTTCTTTTGTTTCCAAATTCTTACTTCCCAATATCTACTCTGTTCTTTTGTACGTTATTTAATAATGTGTGTAATCCGTAATTGGCCTTAAAAAAGTAAGTAAGTAGCAGCCCATTAACGTCCCATAGCTGGGCACAGGCCTCCTCACTCCGAGGAGAGAGGGTTTTTAGAGCATAGACGCACCACGCTGCTCCACTGCGGATTGGCAGGCATAGTACACAAGTGCACTCTCTATTCCTTCACTCTCATAGTCCGATGTGACGG